>OU342741.1:242991993-243113216 GCA_910589775.1 Avena eriantha | reverse complement strand
ATCTAGTGGATCCATGTGGTTTAGGAATAGACACACATGTAATGATATCTAGTGGATCCATGTGGTTTATGAAAAGAACACACATGTAATGACATCTAGTGGATCCATGTGGTTTATGAAATGGACACACATGCAATGACATATAGTGGATCCATGTTGTTTATGAAAATAATACACATGCAATGACTCTTGTGGATCCATGTGGTATATGAAAGAAGATACATGCAATGATATCTAGTGGATCCATGTGGTTTATGAAAATAACACACATTTAATGACAGCTGGTGGATCCATGTGGTTTAAGAAAAGAACACACGCGCAATGACATCTAGTGGGTCAATGTGGTTTAGGAAAAGAAAACACATGCAATGACATCTAGTGGATGCGGCCATGTGTTTAATGAAAAGAAGGCACATGCAATAACATCTAGTGGATCCAAGTGCTTGATGAATAGAACACACATGCAATGCCATCTAGTGGATCCATGTGGTTTATGAAAAGAACACACATGCAATGACATCTAGTGTATCCGTGTGGTTGATGAAAATAACACGCATGCAATGACAGATAGTGGATCCATGTGGTTTATGAAAAGAACACACATGCAATGACATCTACTGGATCCATGCGGTTTATGAAAAGAACACACATGCAATGACTGTAGTGGATCAATGTGGTTTATGAAAAGAACACACATGCAATGACATCTAGTGGATTCATGTGGTTTATGAAAAGAACACACATGCAATGACATCTAGTGGATCCATGTGGTATAGGAATAGAACACACATCTAATGATATCTAGTGGGTCCATGTGGTTTATGAAAAGAACGCACATGCAGCGACTCTTGTGGATCCATGTGGTCTAGGAAAAGAAGACACATGCAATAATATCTAGTGGATCCATGTGGTTTATGAAAAGAACACGCATGCAATGAAATCTAGTTGAATCATAGAATGCTTCTATAGGGTTCCTATACATGTTTGGACACATGCTGGAGTGGCATCATTGCATGTGTTATTTTCCTAAACCTCAATGATGAACACTGATACACACACACATCCAAGTGGGTGTGGTTATGCAACATCTTTCAAACTGGTGATACAATGCATGTTGTAGTTGAATCCCAGCATGCTGTTAGGGTTCCTGGATATGTTTGGACACATGTTGGAGTGGCATCATTGCATGTGTTCTTTTCTAAAACCACAATGCGGCACACTGATACACGCACACACATATCCATTGACTCTGGTGGATCCATCTGGTTTATGAAAAGAACCCACATGCAATGACATCTAGTGGATCGATGTGGTTTAGAAAAAGAACACACATGCAATGACATCTAGTGGATCCATGTGGTTTAGGAAAAGAACACACATGCAATGACATCTAGTGGATCCATGTGGTTTATGAAATGAACACACATGCAATGAAATCTGATGGGTCCATGTGGTTTATGAAAAAAATACACATGCAATGATATCTAGTGGATCCGTGTGGTTTATGAAAACAACACACATGCAATGACTCTAGTGTATCCATGTGTTTTATGAAAAGAACAAAAATGCAATGACATCTAGTGGATCTCTGTGGTTTAGGCAAAGAACACACATGCAATGACATCTAGTGGATCCATGTGGTTTATGAAAAGAACGCACATGTAATAACATCTAGTGGATCTATGTGCTTGATGAAAAGAACACAGATGCAATGACTATAGTGGATGCATGTGGTGTAGGAAAAGAACAAACATGCAATGACATCTAGTGGATCCATGTGCTTGATGAAAAGAACACACATGCGATGTCATATAGTGGATGCATGTGGTGTAGGAAAAGAACACACATGCAATGACATCTAGTGGATCCATGTGGTTTATGAAAAAGAACACACATGTAATGACATCTAGTGGATCCATGTGCTTGATGAATAGAACACACATGCAATGCCATCTAGTGGATCCATGTGGTTTATGAAAAGAACACACATGCAATGACATCTAGTGTATCCATGTGCTTGATGAAAAGAACACACATGCAATGACATATAGTGGATCCATGTGGTTTATAAAAAGAACACACATGCAATGACATCTAGTGGATCCATGTGGTTTATGAAAAGAACACACATGCAATGACTCTAGTGGATCAATGTGGTTTATGAAAAGAACACACATGCAATGACATCTTGGGGATTCATGTGGTTTATGAAAAGAACACACATGCAATGACATCTAGTGGATCCTTGTGGTTTAGGAATAAAACACACATGTAATGATATCTAGTGTATCCATGTGGTTTATGAAAAGAACACACATTTAATCACATCTAGTGGATGCATGTGGTTATGAAGAGGACACACATCCAATGAAATCTAGTGGATCCATGTTGTTTATGAAAAGAACAAACATGCAATGACTCTTGTGGATCCATGTGGTCTAGGAAAAGAAGAGACATGCAATGATATCTAGTGGATCCATGTGGTTTATGAAACAAGAGAGATGCAATAACATCTCATGGATCCATGTGGTTTATGAAAAGAACACACATGCAATGTCATCTACTGGATCCATGTGGTTTAGGAAAAGAACACACATGCAATGCCATCTAGTGGATCCATGTGGTTTATGAAAAGAACACACATGCAATGACATCTAGTGGATCCATGTGGTTTATGAATAGAACACACACGCAATGACATATAATGGATCCATGTGGTTTATGAAAAGAACACAGATGCAATGACTCAAGTGAATCCATGTGGTTTATGAGAAGAACACACATGCAAATACATCTAGTGGATCCATGTGGTTTATGAAAAGAACACACATGCAATGACATCTAGTGTATCCGTGTGGTTGATGAAAACAACACGCATGCAATGACATATAGTGGATCCATGTGGTTTATGAAAAGAACACACATGCAATGACATCTAGTGGATCCATGTGGTTTATGAAAATAACACACCTGCAATGACTCTAGTGGATCCATGTGTTTTATGAAAAGAACACAGATGCAATGACATCTAGTGGATCTCTGTGGTTTAGGCAAAGAACACACATGCAATGACATCTAGTGGATCCATGTTGTTTATGAAAAGAACACACATGCAATGACTCTTGTGGATCCATGTGGTCTAGGAAAAGAAGAGACATGCAATGATATCTAGTGGATCCATGTGGTTTATGAAAACAAGAGAGATGCAATAACATCTCATGGAATCATGTGGTTTATGAAAAGAACACACATGCAATGTCATCTACTGGATCCATGTGGTTTAGGAAAAGAACACACATGCAATGCCATCTAGTGGATCCATGTGGTTTATGAAAAGAACACACATGCAATGACATCTAGTGGATCCATGTGGTTTATGAATAGAACACACACGCAATGACATATAATGGATCCATGTGGTTTATGAAAAGAACACAGATGCAATGACTCAAGTGAATCCATGTGGTTTATGAGAAGAACACACATGCAAATACATCTAGTGGATCCATGTGGTTTATGAAACTAACACACATGCAATGCCATCTAGTGGATCCATGTGGTTTATGAAAAGAACACACATGCAATGACATCTAGTGTATCCGTGTGGTTGATGAAAATAACACGCATGCAATGACATATAGTGGATCCATGTGGTTTATGAAAAGAACACACATGCAATGACATCTAGTGGATCCATGTGGTTTATGAAAATAACACACCTGCAATGACTCTAGTGGATCCATGTATTTTATGAAAAGAACACAAATGCAATGACATCTAGTGGATCTCTGTGGTTTAGGCAAAGAACACACATGCAATGACATCTAGTGGATCCATGTGGTTTATGAAAAGAACACACATGCAATGACATCTAGTCTATCCATGTGCTTGATGAAAAGAACACACATGCAATGACATATAGTGGATCCATGTGGTTTATGAAAAGAACACACATGCAATGACATCTAGTGGATCCATGTGGTTTATGAAAAGAACACACATGCAATGACTCTAGTGGATCAATGTGGTTTATGAAAAGAACACACATGCAATGCCATCTAGTCGATTCATGTGGTTTATGAAAAGAACACACATGCAACGACATCTAGTGGATCCATGTGGTTTAGGAATAGAACACACATGTAATGATATCTAGTGGATCCATGTGGTTTATGAAAAGAACACACATGTAATGACATCTAGTGGATCCATGTGGTTTATGAAATGGACAGACATGCAATGACATATAGTGGATCCATGTTGTTTATGAAAATAATACACATGCAATGACTCTTGTGGATCCATGTGGTATATGAAAAGAAGATACATGCAATGATATCTAGTGGATCCATGTGGTTTATGAAAATAACACACATTTAATGACAGCTGGTGGATCCATGTGGTTTAAGAAAAGAACACACGCGCAATGACATCTAGTGGGTCAATGTGGTTTAGGAAAAGAAAACACATGCAATGACATCTAGTGGATGCGGCCATGTGGTTAATGAAAAGAAGGCACATGCAATAACATCTAGTGGATCCAAGTGCTTGATGAATAGAACACACATGCAATGCCATCTAGTGGATCCATGTGGTTTATGAAAAGAACACACATGCAATGACATCTAGTGTATCCGTGTGGTTGATGAAAATAACACGCATGCAATGACAGATAGTGGATACATGTGGTTTATGAAAAGAACACACATGCAATGACATCTAGTGGATCCATGCGGTTTATGAAAAGAACACACATGCAATGACTCTAGTGGATCAATGTGGTTTATGAAAAGAACACACATGCAATGACATCTAGTGGATTCATGTGGTTTATGAAAAGAACACACATGCAATGACATCTAGTGGATCCATGTGGTATAGGAATAGAACACACATCTAATGATATCTAGTGGGTCCATGTGGTTTATGAAAAGAACGCACATGCAGCGACTCTTGTGGATCCATGTGGTCTAGGAAAAGAAGACACATGCAATAATATCTAGTGGATCCATGTGGTTTATGAAAAGAACACACATGCAATGAAATCTAGTTGAATCATAGAATGCTTCTATAGGGTTCCTATACATGTTTGGACACATGCGGGAGTGGCATCATTGCATGTGTTATTTTCCTAAACCTCAATGATGAACACTGATACACACACACATCCAAGTGGGTGTGGTTATGCAACATCTTTCAAACTAGTGATACAATGCATGTTGTAGTTGAATCCCAGCATGCTGTTAGGGTTCCTTGATATGTTTGGACAAATGTTGGAGTGGCATCATTGCATGTGTTCTTTTCTAAAACCACAATCCGGCACACTGATACACGCACACACATATCCATTGACTCTGGTGGATCTATCTGGTTTCTGAAAAGAACCCACATGCAATGACATCTAGTGGATCGATGTGGTTTAGAAAAAGAACACACATGCAATGACATCTAGTGGATCCATGTGGTTTAGGAAAAGAACACACATGCAATGACATCTAGTGGATCCATGTGGTTTATGAAATGAACACACATGCAATGAAATCTGATGGGTCCATGTGGTTTATGAAAAAAATACACATGCAATGATATCTAGTGGATCCGTGTGGTTTATGAAAATAACACACATGCAATGACTCTAGTGTATCCATGTGTTTTATGAAAAGAACACAAATGCAATGACATCTAGTGGATCTCTGTGGTTTAGGCAAAGAACACACATGCAATGACATCTAGTGGATCCATGTGGTTTATGAAAAGAACGCACATGTAATAACATCTAGTGGATCTATGTGCTTGATGAAAAGAACACAGATGCAATGACTATAGTGGATGCATGTGGTGTAGGAAAGGACCAAACATGCAATGACATCTAGTGGATCCATGTGCTTGATGAAAAGAACACACATGCGATGTCATATAGTGGATGCATGTGGTGTAGGAAAAGAACACACATGCAATGACATCTAGTGGATCCATGTGGTTTATGAAAAAGAACACACATGTAATGACATCTAGTGGATCCATGTGCTTGATGAATAGAACACACATGCAATGCCATCTAGTGGATCCATGTGGTTTATGAAAAGAACACACATGCAATCACATCTAGTGTATCCATGTGCTTGATGAAAAGAACACACATGCAATGACATATAGTGGATCCATGTGGTTTATGAAAAGAACACACATGCAATGACATCTAGTGGATCCATGTGGTTTATGAAAAGAACACACATGCAATGAATCTAGTGGATCAATGTGGTTTATGAAAAGAACACACATGCAATGACATCTTGGGGATTCATGTGGTTTATGAAAAGAACACACATGCAATGACATCTAGTGGATCCTTGTGGTTTAGGAATAAAACACACATGTAATGATATCTAGTGTATCCATGTGGTTTATGAAAAGAACACACATTTAATCACATCTAGTGGATGCATGTGGTTATGAAGAGGACACACATCCAATGAAATCTAGTGGATCCATGTTGTTTATGAAAAGAACACACATGCAATGACTCTTGTGGATCCATGTGGTCTAGGAAAAGAAGAGACATGCAATGATATCTAGTGGATCCATGTGGTTTATGAAAACAAGAGAGATGCAATAACATCTCATGGATCCATGTGGTTTATGAAAAGAACACACATGCAATGTCATCTACTGGATGCATGTGGTTTAGGAAAAGAACACACATGCAATGCCATCTAGTGGATCCATGTGGTTTATGAAAAGAACACACATGCAATGACATCTAGTGGATCCATGTGGTTTATGAATAGAACACACATGCAATGACATCTAGTCGATCCATGTGGTTTATGATAAGAACACACATGCAATGACTCTTGTGGATCCAAGTGGTGTAGGAAAAGAACACAGATGCAATGGCATCTAGTGGATCTATGTGGTTTATGAAAATAACACACATGCAATGACATCTAGTTGAATCCCAGCATGATGCTAGTGTTCCTGGACATATTTGAACACATGCTGGAGTGGCATCATTGCATCTGTTCTTTTCCAAAACCACAACGATGCACACTGATAGACACACAGATCCAATGACTCTAGTGGATCCATGTGGTTTATGAAAAGAACACACACGCAATGACATATAATGGATCCATGTGGTTTATGAAAAGAACACAGATGCAATGACTCAAGTGAATCCATGTGGTTTATGAGAAGAACACACATGCAAATACATCTAGTGGATCCATGTGGTTTATGAAACTAACACACATGCAATGACATCTAGTGGATCCATGTGGTTTATGAAAATAACACACATGCAATGACTCTAGTGGATCCATGTGTTTCATGAAAAGAACACAAATGCAATGACATCTAGTGGATCTCTGTGGTTTAGGCAAAGAACACACATGCAATGACATCTAGTGGATCCATCTGGTTTATGAAAAGAACGCACATGTAATGACATCTAGTGGATCCATGTGCTTGATGAATAGAACACACATGCAATGCCATCTAGTGGATCCATGTGGTTTATGAAAAGAACACACATGCAATGACATATAGTGTATCCATGTGCTTGATGAAAATAACATACATGTAATGATATCTAGTGGATCCATGTGCTTGATGAATAGAACACATGCAATGCCATCTAGTGGATCCATGTGGTTTATGAAAAGAACATACATGCAATGACATCTAGTGTATCCATGTGCTTTATGAAAAGAACACACATGCAATGACATATAGTGGATCCATGTGGTTTATGAAAAGAACACACATGCAATGACATCTAGTGGATCCATGTGGTTTATGAAAAGAACACACATGCAATGACTCTAGTGGATCAATGTGGTTTATGAAAAGAACACACATGCAATGCCATCTAGTCGATTCATGTGGTTTATGAAAAGAACACACATGCAATTACATCTAGTGGATCCATGTGGTTTAGGAATAGAACACACATGTAATGATATCTAGTGGATCCATGCGGTTTATGAAAAGAACACACATGTAATGATATCTAGTGGATCCATGTGGTTTATGAAAAGGACATACGTGCAATGACATATAGTGGATCCATGTAGTTTATGAAAATAACACACACGCAATGACTCTTGTGGATCCATGTGGTATATGAAAAGAAGATACATGCAATGATAGCTAGTGGATCCATGTGGTTTATGAAAAGAAATCACATGCAATGGAATCTGGTGGACCCATGTGGTTTAAGAAAAGAACACACGCGCAATGACATCTAATGCATCAATGTGGTTTAGGAAAAGAAAACACATGCAATGACATCTAGTGGATCCGGCCATGTGGTTTATGAAAAGAAGGCACATGCAATAACATCTAGTGGATCCAAGTGCTTGATGAATAGAACACACATGCAATGCCATCTAGTGGATCCATGTGGTTTATGAAAAGAACACACATGCAATGACATCTAGTCTATCCGTGTGGTTGATGAAAATAACACACATGCAATGACATCTAGTGGATCCATGCGGTTCATGAAAAGAACACACCTGCAATGACTCTAGTGGATCAATGTGTTTTATGAAAAGAACACACATGCAATGATATCTAGTGGATTCATGTGGTTTATGAAAAGAACACACATGCAATGGCATCTAGTGGATCCATGTGGTATAGGAATAGAACACACATGTAATGATATCTAGTGGATCCATGTGGTTTATGAAAAGAACGCACATGCAACGACTCTTGTGGATCCATGTGGTCTAGGAAAAGGAGACACATGCAATAATATCTAGTGGATCCATGTGGTTTATGAAAAGAACACACATGCAATGAAATCTAGTTGAATCATAGAATGCTGCTATAGGGTTCCTATACATGTTTGTACACTTGCTGGAGTGGCATCATTGCATGTGTTATTTTCCTAAACCTCAATGATGAACACTGATACACACACACATCCAAGTGGCTGTGGTGATGAAACATCTTTCAAACTGGTGATACAATGCATGTTGTAGTTGAATCCCAGCATGCTGTTAGGGTTCCGGGATATGTTTGGACACATGTTGGAGTGGGATCATTGCATGTGTTCTTTTCCAAAACCAAAATGCGGCACACTGATACACGCACACACATATCCATTGACTCTGGTGGATCCATCTGGTTTATGAAAAGAACCCACATGCAATGACATCTAGTGGATCGATGTGGTTTAGAAAAAGAACACACATGCAATGACATCTAGTGGATCCATGTGGTTTAGGAAAAGAACACACATGCAATGACATCTAGTGGATCCATGTGGTTTATGAAATGAAGACACATGCAATGAAATCTGATGGATCCATGTGGTTTATGAAAAAGATACACATGCAATGATATCTAGTGGATCCTTGTGGTTTATGAAAATGACACACATGCAATGACTCTAGTGTATCCATGTGTTTTATGAAAAGAACACAAATGCAATGACATCAAGTGGATCCATGTGGTTTATGAAAAGAACACACATGCAAGGAGATCTAGTGTATCCATGTGGGTGATGAAAAGAACACAGATGCAATGACATATAGGGGATCCATGTGGTTTATGAAAAGAACACAAATGCAATGAAATCTAGTGGATCTCTATGGTTTAGGCAAAGAACACACATGCAATGACATCTAGTGGATCCATGTGGTTTATGAAAAGAACGCACATGTAATGACATCTAGTGGATCTATGTGCTTGATGCAAAGAACACAGATGCAATGACTATAGTGGATGCATGTGGTGTAGGAAAAGAACAAACATGCAATGACATCTAGTGGATCCATGTGGTTTATGAAAACAACACACATGTAATGACATCTAGTGGATCCATGTGCTTGATGAATAAATCACACATGCAATGCCATCTAGTGGATCCACACATGCAATGCCATCTAGTGTTTGAACACACATGCAAGTTGGCGTGGTGATGCCGCATCTTTCAAACTATTAATACAATGCATGTTGCAGTTGAATGCCAGCATGACGCTAGTGTTCCTGGACATATTTGAACACATGCTGGAGTGGCATCATTCCATGTGTTCTTTTCCAAAACCACAATGATGCACACTGATAGACACACAGATCCAATGACTCTAGTGGATCCATGTGGTTTATGAAAAGAACACACACACAATGATATATAATGGATCCATGTGGTTTATGAAAAGAACACAAATGCAATGACTCAACTGAATCCATGTGGTTTATGAGAAGAACACACATGCAAATACATCTAGTGGATCCATGTGGTTTATGAAACTAACACACATGCAATGACATCTAGTGGATCCATGTGGTTTATGAAAACAACACACATGCAATGACATCTAGTGGATCCATGTGGTTTATGAAAAGAACACACATGCAATGACATCTAGTTGAATCCCAGCATGCTGCTATAGGGTTCCTGGACATGTTTGCACACATGCTGGAATTGATTCATTGCATGTGTTCTTTGACAATACCACAATGATGCACACTGATACAAACACACATCCAAGTGGGTGTGGTGATGCAGCATCTTTCAAACTAGTGATACAATGCATGTTGTAGTTGAATCCTAGCATGCTGCTAAGGTTCCTGGACATGGTTGGAAACATGGGGGAGTGGCATCATTGCATGTGTTTTTTCCAAAACCATAATGATGCAAACTGATTCACAGACACATCAAATGACTCTAGTGGATCCATGTGGTTTATGAAAATAACACACATGCAATGACATCTAGTTGATCTATGTAGTTTATGAAAAGAACACACATGCAATGACTCTAGTGGATCCATGTGGTTTATGAAAAGAACACACATGCAATGACATCTAGTGGATCCATGTGGTTTATGAAAAGGATACACATGCAATGCCATATGGTGGATCCATGTGGTTTATGAAAAGAACACACATGCAATGAAATCAAGTGGATCCATGTGGTTTATGAAAAGAACACACATGCAATGACATCTAGTTGAATCCCAGCATGCTGCTATGTGGTTCCTGGAATTGTTTGGACACATGCTAGAGTGGCATCATTGCATGTGGTCTTTTCCAAAACCATAATGATTCAGACTGATACACACACACCCAATGACTCTAATGGATCTATGTGTGTTGGGGATATGCTAAATGGCTATCACCATTGTATGTCTCTAATCCGGCTAACCCGCGTGGCCCATAGTTGGTAGCATGGCCCTTGGCCTGCTAGGCGGCCCAGTTAGACGGATCCAGAAGGGAGGCCCATGCTGGATGTTGGAAGACTAGGTGGGAGTCACCGACATAGTTGGAGCCTTGGAGTACAAGACACGAAGACTAGTTAGTATTAGTGTAGGACTCTGTAACTTGTCAGAAAAGGTCCTTTCCCTGTAACCCTAGGTTCTGGTGCCTTTATAAGACAGAACTATGGGATCCTTTAGGGCATATTCATTACACCCTCGCACACGGAACCAACCTCTGTAACCCGGCATATTGCCATTATAGTGATTTATAGCAGGACTAGAGTTCTGCCACCATTGTGGGACTTGAACCTGGGTAAGGTGTGTTACCTCGTACCTGCCAACTCTCCGCCTTACCCCACGTTTGTAAACATGCTCTGTGAGGACCCCTCCATGGCGTACTCGTCGGTAATACCACGACAGTTGGCGCCACTGTCGTGCAAGAGGTGCTTCGAGCTCTACATCGGGCGAGTGCCAAGATCTTTGCGGAATTGGCGACACCGTAGCCATTGGGCGCGTCCTCTTATTCGGCAACATCCTGATCGTCCCTCCCGACAAATTCTGGGTCCCGGCAAAGACAAACCCTACCCGCTGCTCCATCATCCCAGTCGGAGACAACCACATCTTCATCAGCGAAACCAACTCGGGTCCTAGCTACCAGGAAGTCCGAAAATCGTCAAGGCCCACACGGACCGCCTACAGGTAGGATACGTTCGTGGAAGAATCTCGGCCATACCTCTCTTTAGAATACGACAGCTCACGTCAAGGAAAATCAAGGCCCACCCAAACCGCCCTTGTGCAGGATATAACGGTGGAAGGACCCCGCAGATCTGCTTGGCTTCCCCGAGCGTTAGAGATGCGTATGCCACACTTTGTTAGCGTTATCACCATATTCGATCTGGCAAGATGCATTCAGAGGGAAGGAGAAACTCCACGTGAATACCTCGCCAGATGGATGAGTGTAAGGGAAACCCTGGAAGGTGACCGCACTGATGAACGCGTCTACCACTTTGTGGAAGGGCTCACGCCCGAAACGCTCCTCCAGCAAACACTCCGAAGGCGGTAGGCCGCTAGCCCGCTCACCCTCGGTGAGATGGTAACAATCGTCAACGACTACACAGACACCAAGGAGAACACCTAGACCATGCATGGTCCTAAAGCCAGAGGAAGAAGCAACAACGACCCTCCACCATCCTCCTCCACCTCTGCCATCAACAACACTGAAGCCAACTCCGACTCAGTTCTCGATGCATTATACGCCGACATCAATGTAGATGGTGGCGGCTCAAACACTAACTCAGAGCAATACGATCCTGCTATGAGGGAGATTGAGCAGGAAATTGAGAGGGAGGAGTGCGCCGAGAAAGCTACCACTTCCCGTCAGGTGCTAGTCTCCATTGGGAATGTGATAGAAGAAGATGACCAGGAACCAGAACCTGAAAGAGCTCCGCCCATGCCTGCGGTCACTAGAGTGACAACAGTAAAAAAAGGCCGCAGATCCTCCGGATCCGGCCAAAGCCATGCCTCCTCCAGCTATCCTACCGCAGCAGGTGCAGGAACTCACCACAAGCCCCAGTATTGCCAAGCAAACAATTTTTCCTCCACAACCATCAACGTTTGCAACTAGCAATCCCTTGGTTACTCCCACCGACAAGGTGATGTACGGCGCACTCTTCGTTGATCCTATCACCATCGCCCATATATGGAATGTTACGGAGAATGATGAGAAACGTGTAGAAATCCTCACAGAGGCCAAGTGCATCACAGAGTAGGGCGCCCAACTCGACAGAGATTTGGCCAAGGCGCAACAATCCATCAAGGCGGCAAGAGCAATGGAGGCTGAGTACAAGCATTTGCTGCTAAAGAACAAAGCTAAGAAGGCTCCAGCGTGCGTCGTCAAAGACCCTAGCATTCAACACAGGTTAGGGTGGGATGCATCCAAACCAGCAAAAGCAACCCCATACATTGACTCTAAGGGGAAGCAAGTAATGCCAATGCCCACCCTCAACATGGTCATTCCCAAGACCCTCCTTGAATAGTACTGGTCACCAAAAGCAGTTGATCAGGTTTACGATCTCGTCGCCAAGGCTTCCAAGCAACAGGAAAAGGCCACCTCGCAGAGGCTCGAGTCCAACCTGGAGCTTTGCCAGTCAACCCTGAACAGCCACCGAAGGCTAAGATCTCCCTACGACGAAGGATCCCACACGGATTCCATAGAGTGAAGGCGGAGGGATGCGCGTAACAGGGCTGACATCATACCTATATCTTCCAACAAGGGAGATAAGGCTCACCCTCGTAGATCGCCGCCACCCCCTACATCCTAGTGTCATGAGGAGCAACAGCCGTGCCACCGCACAAGCATGCCACCTCCAAGGCATCCCCAGGTCGGTATCCTTATATGCGACCAAGGTGAGCAGCCTCGGCATGACGGAGAGTTCAGAGCCAATGAAGGACATAGGAGCAGATCCTACAAGGAAGCGCCACGTTCGACAAGCAATCTTGATAGGCGTGAGGACTCGCATGGAGGGAGCAACAAGAAGGCTAACTCCACCATCGCCACCTAGTAGCTATCATGGAGGAGGACATGGCGGGTCCAACAGATCACACCACAACTCTCCTCCCCATGACGGGAAACGGACGTAACCGCAATTGTACGATGCACGTTCATGGCTGGATAAGATCCAAGAAGCATGGGAGCTCCCATACCTAGGGCCACATTGTTTTGGACCGATATTATGGGCCACAACTTACCCCAAGGGTCTCCAGATTGATAATACCATGAAGCCCTATGACGACACTACCAAGCGAGCTACATAGTTGCAGGACTACAGCGAGGCGATCCATATCACCGAGGGAAACCCTAATGTCACCGTCAAGTACCTCCCACTAATGCTCACCAGCACCTCCCGACAATGGATTGATGACTTGCCAGAAAAATCAATCTATAACTAGTTGGACATGCATCAAGCGTCCACCACGAACTTCGAGGGTGTGTACAAACGTCCCTACACCATCGGTGACCTAAAGAGGTGCGTCCAAGAAAAGGATGAATCCTCTCGTTCTTACCTATCCCTCTAAATTGACATGAAAAATTCATGCACGGGGATTCACGAACAAACCGCTATGGCCGTCTTCATCGATGGCCTGAATAAGAGATCATTGCTCCAGCATACGCTGGAGAGCCGTCAAGATAACAACGACCTCAACCTCAATGCGATGATTGGCATGGCTAGCAAATTCGCTGCCACTGACGATGACACTCGTGGTTCGTTGCTGGCAATTGTCATCCCTACCTAGGACAAGAAGAATAATAGCAACAAGCAGAAATTTCCGCCAGAAGAAAAGTAAGCAGCCGACATGGTCGCCACTATGTTCGCTGGAAGAGGTGGAGGTGGGCAGCATGGTCATGGCCGGGGGGCTAGCCAAGGCCAAAAAATGAGGGATTCAACACCTACCGCGTCCCGCGTTCCCCAAACATACAAAGAGTTTTGCGATATGCCGTGTTTCTTCCACCTCGACGCAAACGACAAAGCCACCCACGCCAACCGCCAATGCAAGTTCATCAACGATCTCAAGGAAGACCCTTTGTCGAGCTACAAGCAAAGTCGGAAGAATAGACCCCGCGGAAAGGGCAAGGGGAGAAGAAGGAGGAGGAATCCAGGGAATCAAGTGACATGGACGAAGACGTGGAACCCAAGTCCGCCGACAAGGGCGACGGCAAGGGAAAGAATCCCTTCGAAAAAAGGCCCCAGTCTATCACACTTTCCTTGGCACCCCTACCGTCTAGGCCTAGAAAACTTCACTGAGGATACTGGTGGCTACCCTCCCTTCTGTTCCTCAGTATGTCAGGTGGTCGGAGATTCTAATTACTTGGCATAGGCAAGATCACCTAGACATTATCCCAACAGAGAACCCATATGCCATGGTCATCAACCCATTGATTGACGGCACAGAGTTCACCAAGTTCCACGTGGATAGTAGAAGCAGCATCAACATTATGTACCTGGATACACTACACACGATGAACTTGACGGAGACCCAGCTAAGGAATAGCAACACCGTGTTCCCTGGCATTGTCCCTGGCCAGCAAGCAAACTCCCTTGGCTGCATCACCCTTCTAGTCGCCTTTGGTAATGTCAACAACTACCGCCAAGAGCTCATGACCTTTCAAGTGGTTCCCTTCAAGAGCATGTACCACGTCATCTTTGGACGTGACATCTTCCACTCCTTCCTCGCCATGCCATGCTTCGTCTACAACAGGCTCAAGATACCATTGATGGAAGCTGCACCAAGGCAAGGGAGTGCGAGCTGAGTGAAGCCGCCTTCGCCGAAGCCGCTCTCTATGGTGAAGAATTCAAGGAAATCCAGAGCTAGTTCGATACCTCAAAGATGCCGGCTTCAAAGAAGCAAATCACTGCTGCTGAGCCAGCATTCAAGGCCGCCATCAAGACCAAGCAGGAGGAGCTTGTTGAAGAAGATTCCTCCAAGAGCAATGCCATTGGCATGAACCTGGATACCAAATAGGAAAGCTTGCTCATCGAGTTCCTTTGTGAGAACAAGGACATATTGTAACATTCCAAAACTCTAATCCAAGGTTATTAAGATCGGAATCATCAAATTTAGAGTTAACAAAAACTTTTCCATTTAAAAATAATTAAGCATTCATATGTGTGTGCATTTAATTTAGGAGTTGATTTGAATTGCCATGTTTGAGTGATCCATTGGTTGTCAAATGATTCTAAGGTGAATTAAACATCATCTAGATCATTCCCATACAAATCCCAAAGAAAAACAAATCAAAAAGAATAAAATAAGCAAATGGTCATTTGTGCCATTTTAATCACCATGCCTACTTTGGCTATTCCTAGAACTCAAATCTAAACAGAAACAATTGTGGTTTTTTGCACCCCTTGCTAGTACAAGTAGTGATGTACCAAGGCCCACTTTGTTCCATCCCAAAAACTTTCAAACACTAAATTTAAATGATATTTGAAAATTGAATCTGGTGTAGGTATCAAGATCACACTTATTCAAAAACCACTCAAATGAACTCCTTTTTTAATCCCAAGCTACCAGAGATGATCAAGCATGTGATCAAAAACTCCACGAAATTTCATTTCAAAATTCAAAAGTTTTCTTCTTTCGGCCATTTTGTCAAACACCTTGTGGGCAGAATCAAATTAGCCTAACTTATGCTCTTTTTGATCAAATCTTGTCGAGCGATTTGGGTTGCATTGATCATCCTTGTCTCCCCCAAGTCCAACCAGACCAAAACCAACCCTATCTCTAGTCCCTGGCGCTAGTGCCATGCCGCCCCGATGCCATGCCCACCGGCCAACCTTGCCAACGCCACAGCAGACTACCAGCCCCTCTCCGCCGCTCCAGGAAGCACGGCGTGACCTCACCGCGGCCCACGGTCCACCCCACAGCCACTGCTAGCCACTAGGCCACTCCCCAGCCTCGCCGCCCTTTCTATCTGCGTGTAGCCAGAGCGCGCCAGAGCGCCCTCACCGCTAGCACGCAGTAGACCGCGCCTTGAAGCCATACCGCGCACGCCGCTCCGCCTCAACCCCAGCACCCTGCCAGATACGGCCGTGCACCGCTGCGCGACCCATAGTCACCATGCACCGCGTCGAGCACCGCCTCTATCTCCTAGAGCGCGCAATGCTCCCGACCATATGCCACCGCCCCTAGTTGCGCCTTTAAGCCATAGAGCACTGCTAGGAGGCAAGCCACCATCCGCCTATGCCGCGCATGCCGATAGCGCCCTGTATCGTCGTCACCGACGAGCTCGCCGTTGCCCTCTCGGTCCCCTCATCGAGCCTATATAAGGAGCCCTCCCCAGCACCATTTCTTCACACCACTCACCTCCCCTCTCACCATTGATCCTTCCCCACCTCTCGCCGGAGCCGCTCGAGCCATAGTTCGCCGGAATTGCACCGGAGGAGCCCGCTGCAGAGGAGGAGAAGCTGCCATCGATTCCGTCCACCGCAGCCCCTCCTGTGACCTCGCCTGAGCCCGTCGTCGCCGTCCAGTTTGATCGCCCGCCTCACCGCACTAGATGGAGCCCTGGTACGTCCCTAGTAGACCCCCACCGGCCGTTTAAGGTTCGGTCTCGCCGGCGACGAGTCTGTAGTCGACGACGACTGTAAGCCGTTGATCCGCGTTATAATCGTGTGGCCCAGATCGCTAGATACCTTTTCGGGCGACAAGTGGGACCAACCTGTCAGCCGCAACAGAGTTGTGACTATGACACTAGCTTCCCAACTTAAGTGATTCTAGAACTTTATTTTATCTTTCTTTGTTTCTGAACTCAGCTTAGGTTTCAAACTTAACTTTACATGTAAACTTAGAGTTAGTGTTCCCACTAGCACTACCTTACTTGTTAGTGATAGTTTGCGAGTATTTAAAGAGTACTCATGGCTTTTGTCCCTGGCTATTCCGATGGCCAGACTATGAAGGAGACTACCCAGATGACGGACAGCGGGACGGCTATGATAACTAGGACTATCTTCCATCGTCAGCATTTCCTGTGCCCCTGAAGATGGACCCCACCACTATATTTATTATTTATTCCGCTGCTTGTTGTATTAAGACTGGATCATGAGATCCTTTATTCGTGTAAGACCTTATATTGGTTTGTAATGGATGATGTACTGTGATATCCAATCTGTTATGGCTCACAAAAATGGTAATCTTGGGATTGCGATATATGACATAACAGGCATCTAGGATTAAAAATCCGGGTGTTGACAAGTTGGTATCAGAGCCATCCTGACCATAGGAGACCCTAGTTGTAATGGACGTCTGAACAAAAACTTAATTTCAAAACCAAAGTGAGTATTTATGAAACTATTTCCTCTCTTACCCTTGGGAATTCATTCTTTCTCAAAAAATCATGTTCCTCCAATTCTTACATTACTACATAAAATTTGACCCACTTGATCACTTCACTAACTTCCTCATCCTTAATTCTTGTAGATGGAGACTCAGTTCAGCAAGTTCTACCAGTTGGGCAACGGAGGCCAACTGATCTTCAAGAGGGATCTAGATTCACTATCTGAGTTATTGGGACGCCCGCATCCGGAGTTTCTTGGAGCTCAACTTCCTGGACTCCCAGGAGGAGATTTACAATGGCTAGTCACCGCTGATCTTCGAGGAAGCATAGAAGCACCAACATCCAGGAGAATCCAGTTCTCCGTAAGAGAGAACAACTGGCTAGATGGATTAGCCAGGGCAATGCATGAAGCTCTCGCACGTCTGTGTGCCCTCAGTGTCAACCAACTCCAAGGAACCCACTTTGCGTGCTATGCAAGGCGTGACTTCATGGGAATGCCAATGGATATTCCAGGTCACCCGGAGGTGAAGCGTCAAGTAGAGAACCTTGACTTCCTGCACTACGATCGCCAGAAGGAATTGGACAATGATAGGGAGTTTGCCAACCACAACCATGCCATTGCCGACTAGAAGGCCCAGACTTTCTCACTACTTGTCAAGGACCGTCAATCTCTTTGCTGTCAGCGCAAAAAGAAGGATCGCACCATCGTCCGTCTTTGCAAGAAGGTGGCCGACCTCGAGAAGACCATCAAGGAGCAAGAAGCTCAGCTTGTAGCAAAGGAGGAAGAAGAGGAGGGTGAAGACATCCAGGGAGATATGGTTTCTCACCTCAGCAATGACGATGACTTTCTAGGGAGGATGCCGTGGACTTCTACACCGATGATGAGGACTCCGACTTCATCGACGTTGAGTAGATGCACTAGAGCACTGTCATAGCATGAGATGTATCGGTCCCAATGTATCATAGCTTACAAAATGGTTCTTAAAACCATCTATTTTCCCTTGTTGTTGTGGTGTGTGTGTTTGTATCGTGTGCTTGTTTGAGGGAATGAAATGAAGTTAGTTGCAAAACCTGAGTCAAACTCAAAGTTTTATCTTTGAAACCAAAACCATGAACCTTAGAACTTTCCCTCTTACCCCTTTATCTATCTCAATCTTTAGATGACTCGTGGAAACCGTGGAGGGAGCAGCTCATCGCAAGACCCAATGCTGCAGATTATGCAAATGTTAGTTGTAGACCGTGAAGAAAGAAGGGCAGAGTGCCAGTCCAACTTAGCAACAATGCAACAGATTGCCCAGATGGCCCAAAACAACCAAGGGCATGGAAATCCGGATCATCAAGGATCCAAGCTAAAGAACTTCTAGAATACCAATCACCCAATCTTTAGCACTTCGGAAAACCCATTAGATGCTGATGACTGGTTGCAGACAATGGAGAACAATTTGGAAGTAGCCAGAGTTGATGACAACGAGAAAGTTCTGTTTGCCACCCACTACTTGGCAGGAGACACAAGAGCCTGGTGGAACAACATCCGCCTGATGAACCATGGTCAAGTGATGACATGGCAAGCCTTCAAATCAAGTTCAGCCGCACCCACGTGCCGCATGGCCTAGTCACCAGAATGAGGGATGAATTCCGAGAGTTGAAGCAATGCAGAATGACTGTGGTGGAGTACCGTGACAGATTCCTGTCGCTTGCCAGGTCCGCACCTGATGAGATCAACACGGAGGCCAAGAAGGAGAGATTCCTCAACGGACTGCATGACGAGATGCATACTGTTCTCGTCAACATCCGCTTCGAGGATCTCGAAGAGCTAATCGACTCTGCCATTCAGATGGAAGGGAAGATTAACCAGGAAAACGATAACCGCAAACGTCATATGATGCACCAAGCTGGATCCAACAGTCACCAGAAGTACCGTCCCAACCCTTCTGTAGCGTATGCACCCAGAAACAGCTGACCCCCAATGTCTCGCCCAAGCTACCCCAACCGTAGTGGGGGAAATGTGAAGACCGGAGGAAACAACAACAACCCCGGCAACACTAGCAACTTCAATCGTGCACCTCCCAAGAGCAACAACAACAACAACACTACACCTAGAACTGGAAGCAATGTTGTGCCTGTCGCAGCTAAAGACAAGTCCCAGATAACTTGTTTCGAGTGTGGAGTAAAGGGTCACTATTCCAATGAGTGCCCCAAGAAGACTGCCGCCACAACAAACGTGAATGCCCCAGCTCAACAGCAGCGTCGCGTTCAACTAGGGAGAAGGTTTGCCCCAGGGAACCCTCACAACCGCAACGGCCGTCTCTTCCACATGAACGCCGAGGAAGCCAAAGAAGCGCCAGATGTAGTGCTGTGTATGTTTTTTGTCAACTCAGTTTTAGCAAGGGTATTGTTTGATTCGGGAGCATCACATTCATTTGTCACCGAAGAATTTGCATGAACTAGTAAGATCCACCCAACCAACTTGAAGCATGTCATGATAGTTCAAATCCCCGGTTCAACTACAAAAGCTAGAAAAATTTGCAAAGTTGTGCCTATCAGAATACATGGGATAGATTTTTATACTAATCTAATAGTACTTGGAACCAAAGGATTGGAAGTAGTACTAGGTATGGACTAGATGTCAAAGCATAAAGGACTGATAGACTGTGCTAAGAAAGCAATCACCATGACCAGTAGCTTTGGAGTAATTATAGAGCATATATCTGAAACCTTACCCCATCAATTCAAGTGCAACAAGAGTCTAGCCCTACCCATCATTGACCATGTCCGAGTAGTCTGTGAATACCCCAACGTATTCCCGGATGAATTGCCAGGTATAACCCTAGATAGGGATATTGAGTTCATTATTGAACTAATCCCCGGAACCGGACCCATAGCCTAGAGACCCTATAGCATGAACCCTTCAGAGTTAGTAGAGTTGAAGAAGCAGTTGGATGCTATGCTAGCAACATGCTTGATTCAACCAAGCGCATTGCCATGGGGATCACCAGTGTTAGTCGTCAACAAGAAAGATAGAGGCAACCGTCTATGCATCGATTACAGAAAGTTGAATGACGTCACCATCAAAAACAAGTACCCCTTGCCAAAGATAGATGATCTATTTGATCAGTTAACTGGTGCCCAGGAATTCTCAAAGATTGATCTTAGGACAGGTTATCACCAACTTAAGATTCGTGCGACGGATATTCTGAAGACCGCCTTTACTACTCGCTATGGTTTATACGAGTATACGGTTATGTCTTTTGGATTAACCAATGCCCCTGCTTATTTCATGAATCTCATGAATAAGATCTTTATGAATTTCCTAGATAAGTTTGTCATTGTGTTCATCGACAATATCCTTATCTACTCCAAGTCAGAAGAAGAGCCTGAGCAGCATCTGAGGATCATCCTAGAAACCCTGAGAGAACATCGGTTATATGCCAAGTGCAGAAAATGTAAGTTTTGGCTGAAAGAAGTAGGATTCCTTGGATATATTGTGTCTGCTGGAGGAGTCTCTGTTGATTCCGCCAAGATCAAAGATGTCGAAGAATGGGAAATCCCCACCACTCAAACCCAAGTCCGTGAATTTCTCGGATTAGCGGGATATTACCGCAAGTTCGTAGAAGGATTCTCGAGCATCGCCAGACCCATGACCCAATTGTTGAAGAAGGACAAGAAGTTTGAATGGACTGACAAATGTGAAGACAGTTTCCAAGAACTGAAGAAGAGATTGATTTCAGCCCGAATATTGACCATGCTATATATCAAGAAGTCGTTTAACGTATGCTGTGATGCATCCAAGATTGGTCTTGGATGTGTATTGATGCAAGAAGGCAAAGTTATCGCATATATGTCTTGGCAACTGAAACAGCATGAGAAAAACTATCCGACCCACGATCTGGAATTAGCAGCTGTAGTTTTGGCATTGAAGACATGGCGTCATTATCTTATGGGAAATCGCTGTGAGATCTACTCAGATCACAAGATCTTGAAGTATATTTTCACTCAGAAGGAGCTAAATATGAGGTAAAGGAGATGGATAGAGTTAATCAAGGATTATGACCTTGACATTCACTATCACCCCGGCAAAGCCAGTGTAGTAGTGGATGCTCTTAGCAGATTGTCGTGTAGGCTAAACACCATGATCAAGGAGAAGCAACCAAGTTTGTATGAGGAGTTGGAGCAATTTAGGATTGAGCTAGTTAGCCAAGGATTCCTAGCAAGCATTGAACTTCAACCCACTTTGATTAACCAAATCAAGGATGCCCAAAAGGGAAATGAAAGTATCGACGGAATCAAACGTCGTATTGGTACAGGAAAGGTGCCTGGATTCACCGAAGATGAAGAAGGAGTTCTGTGGTACAAAGGCCGTATCTGTGTGCCAGCAGATTCGGAGCTGGCAAGTGATCATGTAGGAAGCTCATGATACTCTTTATTCTATCCACCCCGGAGGAACGAAGATGTATCAAGATTTGAAAGAGCAATTTTGGTGGCACAAGATGAAGAGAGAAATCGGAAGCTACATCGCCAAGTGTGACATCTGTCAAAGAGTCAAAGCAGAACATCAGAGACCCACAGGACTGTTGCAACCATTGCAGATTCCGGAATGGAAATGGGATTTCGTCGGAATGGACTTTATCACCGGTTTGCCTACTTCTAGTAGGGTAAATGACTCAATCTGGGTCATCGTAGATAGACTGTCCAAGGTAGCTCATTTTATACCTGTCAAGAAAACTTACTAGAGTTCGAAGGTAGCAGAGCTGTATATTGCTAGGATTGTTAGTCTGCATGGAACCCCCAAGACCATAGTATCAGATCGAGGAACTCAGTTTACCTCGAGATTTTGGCAGAAAGTCCAGGAAGGATTGCGAACCAAGTTGAATTTCAGCACCGCTTATCACCCGCAAACTGATGGATAGACTCAGGGAGTCAACCAAATCCAAGAGGATATGTTGAGAGCTTGTGTTTTGGAGTATGGATCAAAATCAGAAGACTGCCTGCCTTTTCTAGAATTCTCATATAACAACAGTTATCAAGCTAGTTTGCAAATGGCACCATTTGAGTTCCTATATAGAAGAAAGTGCCGCACCCCTTTGAATTGGTCGCAAGTAGGAGAGAGTCAGATTTTTGGACCCGACATTCTCCGAGAAACTGAAGAGAAGGTTCACGAAGTCTGTGAGCACCTCAAGACCGCCCAATCCAGAAAGAAGAGTTACGCTGACAAGAGAAGGAGAGACCTGACTTTCAATGTTGGAGATTTTGTATATCTCAAGATTTCACCATTGAAGGGAACGCAACGCTTTAGTCTGAAAGGAAAGTTAGCCCCCAGATATATCGGGCCCTTCAAGATTCTGAACCGTCGAGGAGAAATATCGTATCAACTGGAACTGCCAGAGGAGATGTCAGCCATCCAAAATGTCTTCCATATCTCGTTACTTCGCAAATGCATAGAAGTGCCGAAGAAGACAGAAGTTTTCAAGAACATCGACCACCGAGCTGTTTATATCAACAAGGACCTAGCGTATCGTGATGTGCCCATCCGTATCTTGGAAGAAGCTTATAGAACCACCAGGACCAGAAGTATCAAATTTCTCAAGATTGAATGGAGCAACCATACCGAAGAAGAAGCCACTTGGGAGCGAGAAGATTACATTAGGATAGAGTTCCCAGATCTCTTTAGTTCCTAGTTTTCTTTCGTAAATCTCGGGATGAGATTTTGTTTAAGGGGGGAAGGTTTGTAACATCCCAAAATTCTAATCCAAGGTTATTAAGATCCAAATCATCAAATTTAGAGTTAACAAAAACTTTTCCATTTAAATATAATTAAGCATTCATATGTGTGTGCATTTAATTTAGGAGTTGATTTGAATTGCCATGTTTGAGTGATCCATTAGATGTAAAATGATTCTAAGGTGAATTAAACATCATCTAGATCATTCCCAAACAAATCCCGAAGAAAAACAAATCAAAAAGAATAAAATAAGCAAATGGTCATTTGTGCCATTTTAATCACCATCCCTACTTTGGCTAATCCTAGAACTCAAATCTTAACAGAAACAATTGTAGTTCTTTGCACCCCTTGCTAGTACAAGTAGTGATGTACCAAGGTCCACTTTGTTTCATCCCAAAAACTTTTAAAAACCACTCAAATGAACTCCATTTTTAATTCCCAAGGAACCAGAGATGCTCAAGCATGTGATTAACAACTCCACCAAATTTCATTTCAAAATTCAAAAGTTTTCTTCTGTCGGCCATTTTGTCAAACACCTTGTGGGCAGAATCAAATTAGCCTAACTTATACTGTTTTTGATCAAATCTTGTCAAGCCATTTGAGTTGCATTGATCATCCTTATCTCCCCCCAAGTCCAACCAGACCAAAACCAACCCTATCTCTAGCCCCTAGCGCCAGTGCCATGCCGCCCTGATGCCATGCCCGCTGGACAACCTTGCCAATGCCACAACAGACCACCAGCCCCTCTCCGCCACTCCAAGAAGCACGACGTGACCTCACCGCCGCCCACGGTCCCACTCACGGCCACTACTAGACACTGGACCACTCCCGAGCCTCGCCGCCCTTGCTCTCCGCGCGAAGCCAGAGCGCGCCAGAGCGCCCTCACCGCCAGGACACATCAAACCGCGCCTTGACACCATACCGCGCACGCCACTCCGCCTCGACCCCAGCTCACCGCTAGACACGGCCATGCACCGTCGCGCGACCCACAGTCGTCGTGCGCCGCGTCGAGTACCGCCTCTGTCTCCTAGAGCGCACAACGCTCCTGACCATATGTCGCCGCCCCTAGATGAACCATTAAGCCGTAGAGCACCGCCGGGAGGCAAGCCACCGTCTGCCTACGCTGCCCATGCCGATAGCGCCCTGTATCGTCGTCACCGACGAGCTCGCTGTCGCCCTCTCGGTCCCCTCATCGAGCCTATATAAGAAGCCCTCCCCAGCACCATTTCTTCACACCACTCACCTCCCCTCTCACCACTGATCCTTCCATACCTCTCGCGGGAGCCGCTCGAGCCATAGTTTGCCGGAATTGCACCAGAGGAGCCCGCTGCAGAGGAGGAGAAACTGCCGTCGATTCCGTCCACCGCAGCCCCTACTGTGACCTCGCCTGAGCCCGCCGTCACCGTCCAGTTCGATCGCCTGCCTCGCCGCACTAGCTGGAGCCCTGGTACGTCCCCAGTAGACCCCCACCGGCCGTTTAGGGTTCGGTCTCGCCGCCGTCGAGTCCATCGTCGACGACGACTGTGAGCCATTGATCCGCGTTATAATCATGTGGCCCAGATCGTTAGATACCGTTTCAGGTTTTAATTCTCACTGACAAGTGGTACCAACCTGTCAGCCGCCCTCTGCGCCGTTGAGTGTCACTGGGCCGGCCCATTTCCTTTCCCGCGCTAGCCCACGAATTCAAATAAGTGTTTTTCTATGTTAGTTTAAACTCAATTCTGTCCTTTGTTCAAAAATCAATTCAGGAAGATTTACTAAACCAAATTGAGTGATTCCAATTTTGTTGGAAAGCTTCTGAAAAGATCTACCCATTGGATTTAATACATTTAGGCTTAGAGATCTCTCCTAGTAAAAATAACAAGACAGAAGCATTTGCACATTCAAACATTTTTATAAAATCAACCATAATAGCTTTTGACTTGATTCCAACTCTCAAAAATCACATTTAACCATACCTATCTGAATATGTAATAATATTAAGGTTTGCATGCATTGACTTTGGACTAGTACCAAAATAATGTTATATAGGCATTTCTAGTCACTTTAAATCATTAAATTTTAAACTTAAACTTATTAAAATGTGATCCAACCTTTAAATCACATTCCCATATTTTAGAATACGTGGTGATGAAATGTGTCCACATGATTCCATATTTTAATTGGAGAATATTAAATCTTAGTTAATTTCAATGAGTAAAAATTACTTCTCTCAAATAAAAAGAATGAAACTAGTTAATAAAACCTTGTGATGCTTGTGATGATAATAGATCATGAAATGTGTACCTTAGAATGCTAAGTAGACTAGTTAAGTATTGTTTGGTGATTGTATATACCGTATGTATTTATAGACGATAGTACCGACCAAGCTTTCGAGGAGGAGGAGGAAGAAAATTTTAACCACTTCACCAACCAAGGCAAGCTATTGATAGGAAGCTAGAATTAAGTTAGATAACCTAAGCAATATGCACTAGGCATTCTTTGGTTATACCATTCTGGACTTATACCTATTCCAAGTTTTACTTTCAAGCTTTTACTTTCTTTATTTTACCCAAGTCCCTTACTTGTTTTGAAGGTAGCATAAAAAGTATAAAACTTGACCTATCTAGATAACCTTAGATGCCATTCTATGGCATGAGATTGAGATTAGCATCCCATCTTAGTGAACACTCTTAACTTAGTAACTTAGAGCTAAATCAAAACTTGAGTCACTTTAGATGGGAACACTTGGTGAAAATGAATTGTGAAAACCTTGGAATGAGGAGTCATTCTATTGAGATTTGAGTTGAGGCTACCTCTCAATGTTGTCCACCTATGCAGTGCCCAATATGACAGATGGTCATGGTTGGGTGACCTTACTCGTAGGAGAGGTGCTTATACTAGAGTGTATAGAGGAAAGGTTATGTTTGATTATCTGCATACTAAGTATGATGATTCAGGGTTATCCCTGACAGATGTATCGAATCTTGTGGTGAAAGTGTACCACCTCTAC
This sequence comes from Avena eriantha, assembly GCA_910589775.1. Classification (NCBI taxonomy): domain Eukaryota; kingdom Viridiplantae; phylum Streptophyta; class Magnoliopsida; order Poales; family Poaceae; genus Avena; species Avena eriantha. The sequence continues at coordinate 243,086,457 of OU342741.1, read as the reverse complement.
AGAGTGTCGAAACGAATAGCCGCGTCCGCGGTTATGGACAGTTGGAGTGGCCATACTATTTCGTTGTTAGATGTTTTCAAAATGACTTATGAAATGAATGATGAATCCTGACTTGACCACAACAGAGTTGTGACTATGACACTAGCTTCCCAACTTAAGTGATTCTAGAACTTTATTTTATCTTTCTTTGTTTCTGAACTCAGCTTAGGTTTCAAACTTAACTTTACATGTAAACTTAGAGTTAGTGTTCCCACTAGCACTACCTTACTTGTTAGTGATAGTTTGCGAGTACTTAAAGAGTACTCATGGCTTTTTTCCCTGGCTATTCTATGGCCAGACTATGAAGGAGACTACCAAGATGACGGATAGTAGGACGATTATGATAACTAGGACTATCTTCCATCGTCAGCATTGCCTGTGCCCCTGAAGATGGACCCCACCGCTACGCTTATTATTTATTCCGCTCCTTGTTTTATTAAGACTGGATCATGAGATCCTTTATTCGTGTAAGACCTTATATTGGTTTGTAATGGATGATGTACTGTGATATCCAATCTATTATGTATCGCAAAAATGGTAATCCTGGGATTGCGATGTATGACATAACAGGCTTCTGGGATTAACAATTTGGGTGTTGACACATATTTTCCTGGCAACCTGCCGACATGAAAATTGTACCTAGGGAACTTGCCGAGCATAGCTTGAATATTGATCCTAAGGCCAAACCGGTGAAGTAACCTCTATGACATTTCGGTGATGAAAGATGGCGAGGAAAAAATATATAGCTAGGTTACTTAAGGCTAGTTTTATCCGAGAAGTCATTTACACCGAATGGGTGTAAAATCCTGTACTTGTCCCCAAAAAGGGAACCAAAGAATTAAGAATGAGCGTTGATTACCCTGGCTTCAACAAAGTGTGTCCTAAGGATCCGTTTGCTTTGACTCACATTGAACAAGTCATTGAATTGTCGGCTAGCTAGAAACTTTTGTGTTTTCTCGATGCATACTCAGGATACCACCAAATCAAGATGCGAAAGTCGGACCAATTGGCCACTTTGTTCACCACACCGTATGGCACATACTTTTATGTCACAGTGCTCTTTGGGTTGAAAAACGCTAGTGCCACCTACCAGGAGACGATGCAGCATTGCCTACATGACCAGATAGGTCACAACGTACACGCTTGCGTGGATGATATCACGGTGATGTCAAGAAACAAAACGACCTAATCACCGACTTGTAGGAAACCTTTGACAATCTCCGGAAATACAACGTGATGCTTACTCCTAAGAAGTGCGTCTTCGGGGTGCCATCCGGAAAATTGTTGGGATTCATCGTTTCACACCATGGAATCGAAGTTAACCTAGAGAAAATCAAGGCCATCCTTGACATCAAATGCCCGACATGCTTGAAGGACATACAAAGGCTCACAGGCTATGTCGTAGTAGTAAGATGGTTCATCAGCCGACTTGCGGAGAAGGCTTTGCCACTCTACAAGTTGCTAAAGAAGGCAGACAAATTCATATGGACGGACAAAGCAGATGCATCACTTCAGGAGTTGAAGAGAATACTCTCCTCCGCACCAATACTTGCAGCACCGGTATCAAGGGAGCCTATGTTAGTGTACATGGCGGCAACCATTCAGGTTATCAGCATTGCCATCATGGTGGAGCGCAAGGAACCATCACACGAATATGGAGTTCAGCGACCAGTTTACTATGTGAGCGAGGTCTTGATGGAATCCAAGCAGCATTAGCCGCACTACCAGAAGATAGCTTATGGAGTTTTCCTTTTTTCGCGGAAGCTAAGGCATTATTTATAGGAGGACCCCATCACATAGTGAGCAAATCTCAGTGATGCTACAGGGAGAGTGGCAATGTGGGGCATTGAACTTGCCGCATTTGAAATCACCTACAAGAGACGCGATGCTATCAAGTCTCAAGCATTGGCGGATTTTATTGCAGATTGGACATAACTTCTAGAAGACACTCCTATACCAGAGATAGAGTACTGGGTCATGCACTTTGATGGATCCAAGTTGCTCAATGGCTCGGGGGCTGGTGTATTATTACAATCACTGATAGGATAAAAGCTACAATACGTCCTGCAGATCCACTTCAACGCTACCAACAACATGGCGGAATATGAGGCCCTCATTCACAGACTTCGTGTGGCCAAGGATATTGGCTCAAGCGCATAGTTTGTTGTGGAGATTCTGACTTGGTTGCCTAGCAGGTGGCTGGCACCTAGAATGCACGGAACCTGATTATGGTGGCATATCGATACGAAGTAGACGAGATAGCCATGTGCTTCGATGACTACGAAGTCAAGTACATCAAAAGGAAGGACAATGAAGCGGCAGATCTACTTTCAAAGCTTGGATCGGCTTGCCAACCAATTCCACCAAGCGTTTTTCTAGAGCATTTGTGGACTCCATCTGTGAAGGGAGCAGACACCGACAACCCGGTAGAGTAGAGTAATTTTTAAGTGCAGTAACAGGGACCTCTCCGGCTTAGACGAAACCATTCATGAACTATCTTCAAGAGAGAACTTTGCCCGCTGATGGAATCGAAAGGCGGCAGATAGTACGCAGAGGAAAAGGTTACAGCATCATTGATGGCTAGCAATACAAAAAGAGTACCACATGAGTATTTATGTGATGCATCTCCCAGCAACAAGGTATTGATATCCTTAGAGAAATACATCTCAGAGATTGCGGGCATCACACTGCTCCCCGATCGTTGGTGGCAAAAGCTTTCCGACAAGGATTCTACTAGTTAACTGCCAAGGAAGACACCGACAAGTTGGTACAAACCTGTCTTGGGTGTCAGTTTTATGCAAGACAACCAAGTGTTCCAGATGAAGAATTGCAAACCATACCAATAACTTGGCCATTTGAAGTCTGGGGGCTTTACATGGTTAGCCCTTTGCAAACAACACCTTGTGGATTTACACATCTTCTAGTACCAGTGGATAAGTTCGTAAATGGATTGAAGATAAACCCATTAGAAAGCTCGATGGGGCAATATCAATAAAATTTGTTCAGGATTTGGTGGTGAGATTTGGTCTCCCACATAACAACATCACCGACAATGGAGAAATTTGTTTCTCAAAGAAGTTGAGGAGTACTATCATGAAAAAGGCATCCGCCTTGACCTAGCATATGTGGCACATCCACAGTCAAATGGGCAAGTTGAACGGGCCAATGGAATAATTCCGCAAGGAATCAAGCCACGCTTAGAGGCATCGCTACATAGAGCAGCTAGAGCCTGGGTGGAGGAGTTACCATCTGTGCTGTGGAGTTTACGAACAACACCCAACAGATCCACCGGCTTGACCCCTTTCTTCATGGTTTATGGAGCAGAAGCTGTCCTACCATCCGACATCCTCCACAATACACCAAGAGTCGCCGCCTACGATGAAGATGATGTTGAAGAATCTATACGCTTATCTATGGACCTACTGGAGGACGAGCACGTGCTAGCATGCTAGAGATCTGCCATCTACCAGCAGCAGCTGCGTGGCTACCATAGTGGCCATGTTAAGCATCGCTTGTTTAAAGAAGAGGGATCTAGTGCTTACACTCAAGCAGGAAAAGTCACAAAAATTATCCCCGCCTTGGGAAGGACCGTTCGTCATAAACAAAGAATTGCTCGATGGTTCCTATTACCTCGTGGATATTCATGAGTTGAAAGATAGGCCAAAAAAGTGCAAGCGCAAGCAACGTGACTCTGATGATGATTTCTCGAAGACAGATCAGCCATGGAACATATCATAGCTACCTCCCTTTTACACTTAGCATATTTTATATTATGTAATAAGTACCTTATATGATCAATAAAATAGAGCATTTGGTTCACTCATATTTTATGAGTCTTTTACCTTCTTTAGTTGTTCATTTTTGGATCATATAAACCTTTTATGCGCAAGTTTGCATTTGCGCTTGTGAAAATTCTGCCTACGGGCGTTAGCTTAAGTTTTCTGGTCTACATGTTTTCTGAAGATTTTATGTGGATTCCGGAGTAGTGACTTTTCAGCACTCAAAGCCAACGATTTTGCTCTTAGGATCTTGACGGTGCTATTTGTTGGGAATATGCCCTAGAGGCAATCATGGTTGATGATATTTCCCAAAGTATTCATAAAGTAAAGTTGTCCTTATATGAACATCAGATATATATCACTGAATGCGTGATTCAGTTGTGGAACTATGTATTCATGATTGTTCATATTAGATTGTCGCTGGTCGTTGAGGTTGTGCTGGGGACACAACTTAGACCAATGTGCAAGTTGGTTGATGACACGGTTCCACTTATCATGGGCATGGTGATGCTATTCCGACTTACACTGATTCGGCTAAAGTGTTTAGCGAGTCGGACTGACCCACAGTTGAGATGCAACGAGCATGTTGTCATTTGTAGTCTCAAGCAATGGAATCCTTTGACCTGAGGTGATTGCATGATCCGAGTTGTGGATCGCCAACTTAGGTTCTATCAAATGTTGTTCCGTAAATGGGCAGTTATAAAGGTAGAGTTCGGGTTGGTTGTGAAGCAAGTTGCGTGACGTGGATTACCAAGATGGGATTTGCCCCTCCGTAATGTAGAGATATTCTCTGGGCCCTCTCGTGTGATATGATTCGGAAGCATGGCCATGCGCTACTCAGTTAAGTGTTAACTGAGAAGTCGGACTAAGAGTTAGTCCAGTGAATCACATATCATGGTACGAGAAGAGAGTTAAACTATTTAAGGGATGGTAACTACTCGCCTATAGCTTAACAGGTATATTGTGAGGCAAAGGGACTTGGACGAAAGTGACATTGAAGGTTCGTGTTCTGACTTTACAACACTTGGGAGTTGACACGTCTTGCTAGAGGCCTCTACCATCTATCGACTTGACACCGAGTGTTCATGGGAGTGAGTTGGACTCAAAGCCATGACGGGATACTAGGAGGAGTAGCTCATGTCATGTCCAGGTGTACGTGAACTTACAGGGTCACACACTTAAGGGTAAGGAGCCCATGTGGATTAGATCCATATGGAGATTGGAGTACAGCATAGATGGGCCTCAAGAGTTGAGCCCAACTAGGAGTGTATATAAGTGGGGTGACAAGGGATAGTCCCTGACCTAGCCGTCACTTTCTCCACTTCCAATTCAGGCTAGACATGATCTAGCAATCCTCTGTCTGAAGCTCCTTCCTGTCTGTGTGGATACCTGTATAGGAGTTGCACGTGCGGCGCTGGAGACAGGGAAGCTCGTGGGGATCTGGCGAAGGAGTTCATGGGATCCGGTGTAGCTGTCCGTGGTATTTGGAAGGCTGTCTGTGGGATTGTTCGGCACTTCTTCAACGCGCTACATCAACTTCCGCATCTGCGCGTCTAGCGGTAATCTCGTGGCCTATTACCTGAGCTGGATCTTGGGAGTACCGCGTTAGGGAAAAAGTTTTACTTATCTCTGTGTGGACCAACAGTGGTATCAGAGCGATAGCTTTTGGTTTTAGGTTCTAGATCTGTGTGTTTGTGATATGCACGAGGTGGTGGATGAGATCTACTTAGGGTTTCGATGGTCGATCTATGAGATAGATTGGTTTTGTGCAAGATTGATTGGATCAATCGCACTCGGGGGTGCATGGAAGATCAGGTGCGGATGATCAGTGAGATTGGTCAGATTTGCATAGGGATCAGATTTGGGTAAAAGTGTTTTATCCAATGAAGAAATCCATTGTTCGGAATGCAGATTAGATCTGTGATTTCAGAAAAACCGCCGGCTTCGCCCTGTCGTAGCGCATTAGATATCATTGCGAGGTTCACAACACCGGTAGATATCATATCTATGCATAACTTGTTTTTGCAGGAAGTTGTGAATGGTATGGCTTATGTGCATGTGATGTGTGTAATCCATACATGATCTGTGTATCACGGGTTTGTCAGCCGGCTGGAGCCAAAGTGCTGTCACTGTTATTGTATAACGACATGCGTGTCGGCATGAGATGCCATATTCTTGTATATACCTTAGTGCTAGAGTAGCATGTTTGGAGGTCTTGAAGGACACTGCAGCCAAAGGCATGACGAACAGGTTCATGGAGATGGATATCACCATGAAGAGAGCCATACCATTTCACATTATCATTGAATTATTCTGTGTGATTGTTATGTCTCTAGGTTTACCTCTATGAGATAGTTGGTAGAACTTTAATCCATCAAAGAAGGTCTAGTTGGTCTCCCCGCCAGTGCTGCACCATCACAAGTCAGACATTCTTGGTAGTGGGCTCATAAAATTGAGGTGCTACCAATTCTTTTCGCCTAGATGGGTTTGAGTCGGACTCTTACAGCGGAAGCACTTGGTAAGCTAGACGGGTCTATCACAATGGTTGTGGGGCTCGGGGAGAGGGCGGTCGGGAGCCGGGGCATTTAATGCCACCCGACCAACAGGAGTCGCATGAGATGCGATTGGCAAGGAGTTGCCTACCTAGATCACGTGACGGCTAGCGGTGATGCTAAAGCTCACTGGTCGGCTTGCTTATTTAGGGTCCTGAATCACTAAGTAACCATCGGAGGGATGTTGGTTCTAGTGGGAGCATAAGTATTAAAATGTTTAATACGCCTGCTATTTTATGAATACTTGTCTTAAGTATTTTGCATATTTATGTTGTAGATAATGGCACCTAGTAGCAGTCTCCCTCAGTTATCAGTAGAGCCCAAGTGTCCATGCGTACCGTAGATTCGGGTGGAGACTTAGAAGTCTTGAGTCTAGCATTAGGATATCGGAGTTGACAATTGTGTCGATTGCGAAGCACTTCACCCAGAAGTCCATCGGGTCAGTCGAAATTCGTAATCATTCATAGGGATGATGGTAAACGTGCCTAGTGTGCTCGAGGGATCGGACCAGTTATTTTCTCTAGGGCAAAACCAACGCTACTACTCAAACTCGAGTCCCCGGACTCGAATTCGGAAATTGTGGGCATAGTTTGACTCATTCCGCGGAGGCCTTACTGAGCCAAACTCCAGTTTTAATGCATATGTACCCAATGAGTCCGTTGGGATTTTTGTCATGCATGCAGGCGCGGTATTTATCTAGTAGAGAACAGCGGATGCGGTTGCCAGACCATCAAAATATATCTGTAGGTCTTATCTTTACGTCGTAGATGCAACATCCGAAGGTTTATCACCACCGAGGTGTTTCAGGTGGCCAAGGAGACGTTGTCTCTAAACTTGACATTGGAATGAAAGTGTGCTGAGTCGCCAATGAGGTCAATTGATGTAAGAGAGTCGACATTGTGGACGTGGTCGACACAATGGACTATAGGATGTGCAAACAGCGCTCCCTATGGGAGTAGCCCCCAAATGGACTATGGTTGCGTCGAAACAATGATCCAGAAGTACTTTGGATGGTCTTGCGAATGCCATCAATACCGACACTTTTTTGAATGCGCTACCAGCGCTCCCTATGGGAGTAGCCCCCGAGTCCTTAGTCAAATCGTATGTTTGAGTGAGGATTCAGAGTGTGCCACTCGAAGATCTTGCATGTGCGTGTCCAACGCTCTAGTTTGGAGTAAACCTCAAGTGTCTGGCAGAGTCGTAGACTCGGGTAGAGACTCGAGACTTGTATCTTGTAGACGCAACTTAAAATAATGCAAGGAGAATCCACTGACCCGGAAGTGCATCAAGTCAGCGTCTCACGCATAAGGAGCCAAGTGTCGATGATGCAGTCAGAGTTGACGCAACGGAGCCGTGTGTCGTTTAGACAGAAGCACTCGACGCTGCAGATGGAGTCGACGCAATCACTTTTGTCAGGTCCGTGACCAGCGTCGCGTCTTTGTAGTATCAAGCAATGTGATCATCTGAGAAGGGACTTGACTCAAGTCTTGAATTTTAGACATAGCCAATTGTTTGGTCGATTCCTATAGGAGGACCCGATAGAATAGCTCGACACAGTTGACATCCTTATAAGCGCATAAACATTTAAGAATTGTGAAGTACTTGTAGCTTGCAAATAATATTTGCATGTTGGCTTGTATATTAAAATTATGGCGCCAATCGAGTTAACATTTTTGCACTGTATGCTAGGCCTTGCCAAGGTACTCAGAGTTCAAGGATTCGACGATTAGGTAGAATCACCTACTCGGGCTGTCACATATGAGGTGCTCTAGTGCGCGGAGTCGACGACACATTAGGTTACTCAAAGAGGGCGCAACCCCCGAGTGTTTCGAGTTCTAGTAAAAAATAATCAGCTCTAAGTAGAGGGAAACTTAGATTTATTGGTAGTTGTCATGGACGAGGTAGATGCGGCCGCATATGAATTCGACGCAGTAGCGGTTGGGCCACGTACAGAGTTGACACCATTGTCAAAGACTATAGCGGGTCATCGGAGGCGATGGAAGTTGCAAGTTGTCACAAACGAAAATCGCAAAAGGTCACCGGAGTCGAAGAACATGGCAGGTCGCCGAAGCGGAGGGAGCCCTCGAGTCGCTAGAGCTGAAGATCACAACGCGTAACCACAGTTGAAGACCTTAGTGGGTCGCAATACCCGAAGGCCGCAGTGGGGATCATGGCACAGTCGGCAAAGCCCTCGAGTGTAGATTCGATGTGGTCGATGTAGTCGAGGCGGCATTCGAGAGATGATGCAGCGGACCGGAGTCGACATGGCAGCGGGTTGCTGAAGCTGATGACGGCAGCAGTATGCTGCAACTGAAGATTGTAGCAGGTTGTCGTAGACAATGGCAACAGGGGTTGCAGTCGTGGAAGCCGATTTGACCAGCGGATCGCGTGAGTCGAAGATTATTGCCGCTCATGGTCATGGGAGCCAAGGGAGCCCCCCGAGTTGCTAGATCCGAAGATTGCAACGGGTCGGTGGATCCGAAAACCGCAGCGGGTCGCCGAAACCGATGGCGGTAGCGTGTTCTAGAGGTCTGAGCTGATGCATTGGACGTGTCGACATAGCCCTCGAGTGTAGTTGAGGGTCGCACAGAGTCGACGTAGTGGCAGGTCACCTGCGGATGGAATCGACGGGAATGGCCAGAGTCGACACCACGAATGTGTAGAGTCAAGACGACGGATGGAATCGGCACAATGGAGGGTCGCATGACGTAAGGAGTCGACGAAACGAGTGAATCGAACTTGAGGTCAACATAGTTGCGAGTAGAAACAGTGAGTCAACCGCGTGCCCAGATGTAGACGTGTGTTGTTCAATGACAAATTGTAATTCTCTCTTGTTCTTTTAAATATCGATGTGTGCATGCGCTGGTATCTGAAAAATCCATGTGCTTCACTTCTTCATAAGATCCGTAGACGTTGCTTGCTTTTATAAATTTTTCTCTCCCTTTGTCCCTTGAGCTTTACCCGTCCACAAGACCTGACGCGACGCTTTTTTTATTTGATCAGAACTATCTGGTTGCAACGCCAGAACGTGATGTCCCTTTATGTATTTTCTTTCTCCTATCCTATGAGCTTGATTGATCGAAGGATCCCATCTGGGCATTTTCTTTTGCTTCTTCCTCTGGATGATCGTCCATCGGGAGCTACAGGGTCATGGACAAATGCATGCAGACGGCCGCTGCTGCTTTTATTATTTTTTATTTTTGACTTGCTGTACACAATCAAGACTGTCAACTGCCTTTTTCCTTGCTTGGATACCGAATCGAGTCTATACATAGCAGCGATAATAGCTGTCTCGAAAATGGATCCATAAACGTGCTCTGACTCTTGCCAAACTTCAGAAGGCCTTGGCTGCCGGGAGAACTCAGATCTCGCGAACCCGATCAGCGGAGCGGGAGGATGACATTGACGACGGAGTATTAGCACGTAGATGCAGATGAATTAACCGGATGTGATCTGGCCGCCATGGATGATGAGGGAGCCAAAGTAGATCTGGCCTCCAATAGACGATGATCGTAGATCACAGGTGCTGGGGCTGTCGAGATCACAACATCAGCGCTCCTACCCACAGGCGACGCTAATTGACGAGGGGTTAACTCATCAATTCTATTGTTATGGACATGGGTTTAGAGAAAGAGGGGTGCACTAGAGATCTCGTTCGGCTAACAGACAAGCAATGCGGGGCACGATGTTTACCCAAGTTTAGGCCCCCGGAGGGAAAACCCTACTCTTGCTTGTCTGCTCTTGATTGATGATGATCCGAAGGGTTATAAGGTTAGTGATGGCGGTAGATGCACAGATTGGATCTGGCGTATGTGTGAGAGATCGATGCCTAGATATATTGTCTATTGTGGTGATGATGTAGATCTATTTATTGGGGATTGTGTCTATTGTCACATATCCTTGTCGTTGGCACCTCCTAGCCTTTATATATGGGGAGGCTATGTCTCAGGTAACAATACGAGTAGGTTACAAGTTAAATTCGAACTCTAATTTTGATCTTTCCTTGTCTTGTGCACTTGCAGTCAGTGTCCATATGGGTTTCATACCACCTGAACTGTCTTTGGGCTTCGTGGACCTTGGTAGGTCGTCAAGTGGGTATCTCATCAGTACGCACTAGGTAGGCTGTAGTCGACTGCCTGTTGGGCATACCTATGTTAGTGGGATATATTAAAAGTAAAAGAAGTGAAGTTTACAAAGTTACAATGGGAATAACCTTCAGATTGTTTTCCATATGAGCGTATGAATTATGGAAGGTCTGAGCATTGTCGTACACATCATCTGCCTGTTTGATGAGATCGTCCAGGCATAGAGTAAGAGGAGTTGAAGGCAGAGGAGTTTTGGAAGCCGGAGGCATGGATGAAGCTCTGGCCTCCTGTTGTGTTATGATGGCAGTTTATGCATCAAGGGCTCCCGCCTCATCCATTGTTGTGGCCGCCTCTGCCTCCGCTCCCTCCATTGCTTGTTTCCCTTTCTCAATGGCATCCTTAGCCGGAGCTTCAACCATTTTAGAGGAGGTACTCTCCTCTGTTGTCTGGCCACTAGGAGCAATATCCATGTAGGCAGAGCCTGAGACATCTGTCACCGGATCGATGCCAATCTCCACGATGGAGGTCTTAGGAATAACGGGGGATGAAGGCCTAGTGGGGCCTGTTATAGGCTTGGCGGCAGGGGTCAGGGGAGCAATAGTGGGAGATGAGTTGGAAAACATGTCGCAAATATTTTTGGAACCCCCAACATCTTTGGAGGTCCGCTTCAAACCAACACCGGACTTCTTATGAAACATGCACAGTATAAGTACTGGAATTGAATAGGTGCAATGAAAGTTAAAGCCGGATAATGAATATGCTTACACTACAACAGACGGCCTAGCTAAGGGGATGATATTGGATGTCTTCTTCTCCGCCTCTAAGGCAGCAGTGGATTTTTTGGAGACTCCACTCTCTGTTTTCTTTTTCTTCTTGCCCTCGACATCAGCGTGAGAGGTGGGTCTCTTCCGCTTTCGTGCTACCGGAGCTGGATGATCCTTGGAGGCATCATCATCGGACACCACCTGGATATCCTTCAACTTGTGATCATAGACCTGGGATGCTGTTTGATCTGCCGCTAAGGTCGCCAGCTATAGGACAAAGGAATGTTAGTTTAATGACTTCAAGATGGAAAGCCTTAGAGTATATAAACGAGCAACAAAGGAAATAGAAGCTACCTTTGGGCACTGCTTCCTGTCTTTCACCTCGACAAAGTCCTTTAGCCAGAGCTTGATGGAGTCACTTGAGAAGTTATCCAGCAAAATACGCATAGGATCCTTCCATCTCTTGGAGTACATGCACATCAGCTCGGTGCAGTGCTATAGAGGTTGGATACACCTAGTGAACCAGCACATGGCTAGGTCCAAACCGGTCAGACCTCTGTCTACAAGCCATTCAATCCGCCTTACGGCGCAGTTGGCTTCTTCGTCGGACGAAAGGGAGTCTTGGGACCTCCAGGTGGGAGCTTCAGCGGCTGCCCTATCGACAAAGTCGGGGTATGTGACTTGCCGACCGGGAAGAGGAATGTCTGGGCCATAAAAATATCTGCGCTTCCAGTTCTTGCAAGACTCGTGGCGCATGATGTCGGGGAAGCGCTGGCTAGGCCGTATCTTAAAGCTAATGGTTCCACAGATCCCCAGCTCATCCTTGGATTCTATGGACTCTCTCTTGATGGTAAAGAAATAGATAAACAGATCTAACCTAGGCTTAATTCCTAGGTATCCTTCGCACAAAGCTATGAAGATGCTGAGTACGAGGATGGTGTTGTGAGAGAGATTGTGGGGAAGTACCCGGAAGTAATGAAGGATGTATATGAATAAGTCAGAGACTGGTACGCTTACGACACATACCAGCTGAGCTTTGAGGTACACCGTCGCTCCGACTTGGGGGGAAGCAGTCACCTCGCCAGCTGGCGCTGGACACCAGGCCAAGCCATCCGGTGCAGGGAGATACCCCTCGGCGATGAGTTCTTGCAGCTCTTCGGCAGAGAGGTAGGAACCCCTCCACACTCCCTTGTGGAGTCGCCATCTTTTCTGCAGCATCTGGTGCCGCCTATTTTTGGTCACCGCCGGTTGTTTCCATCACGGTAGAGATGGGAACGATAACCCCCTCTGGTAGGACGGTTACTCCGTGGGATGGCTTTGTTGTAGCCTCAGGGGTCGCCGCCATTGAGGGAGCACTGCTGCTGGAGGCCATTGCACAGGTGGAGGAAGATGGAGAGGGGAGAAGGCTCTGGTTAGGGTTTTCTGTTGAAGAGTTCGAACGGTCACGTGGTTGGAGGAAGAAGAAGATCCAGGGAAGAACTCGGGTAAAGAAAATATTCCAACCGTAGATAAAATATATAGACCCCAACATCAAGATTCATGCAAAAAGATCTAACGAATGAAGTGTTGCCGACATGGAGATGAGCGTGCGCGGTAAGTTCGCCACGTCCTCCGCCTTTTCCGCTTTAACGTTTTGGATTTTGTGCGCATAAAAATGGCTAATGATTAATTCACTGCCTTCTGTGAGTTTTTGGATAGCATAGGTTGTAGCCTACATCATCTTCTGACCGTTGTAGTGGAGTAGTTACATCTAAAGATTCCATCGAAGACAGAAGATATCTGACTCTGGAAATAAAACTTACAGAATCTCCGGCTATGTTACGAAGACGGAGAGGACTGTAGGGTTCTTGGGGAGACCTTCCAGATGTTGCTTGACAAATTGCCGGCATCACCTAGACGGAGCATTCAAGATTGAAAGGCAAGACGGTGCAAGATCTCAAAGTCCTTCGGGGGCTACTATTGTGGATATGCAAAATGTTTATCACCATTTCATGTCTCTAATCTGGCTAAGCCGGGTGGCGAATAGTTGGTAGCATGGCCCTTGGCCTGCTAGGCGACCAGTTAGACGGATCCATAAGGGAGGCCCGTGCCGGATGTAGGAAGGCTACGTAGGAGTCACCTACATACTTGGAGGTTTGGAGTACAATACATGAAGACTAGTTAGTATTAGTGCACGACTCTATAACTTGTCTAGATGGTCCTTTCCATGTAACCCTAGGTTCTGGTGCCTTTATAAGACAGACCTATGGGAGCCTTTAGGGCACGATTCATAACACCCTCGCATAGCGAACCAATCTATATAACCCGGCATATTGCCATTATAGTGATTCATAGCAGGAGTACTGTTCTGCCACCATCGTGGGACTTCAACATGGGTAAGATGTGTTATCTCGTACCCGCCAACTCTCCTCCTTACCCCACGTCTCTAAACAGGCTCTATGAGGACCCCTCCATGGCGTACTCATCGGCAATACCACGACAATGTGGTTTATGAAAAGAACACACATGCAATGACATATAGTGGATCCATGTGGTTTATGAAAATAACACATAAGCAATGACATCTAGTGGATCCATGTGGTTTATGAAAAGAACACACATGCAATGACTCTAGGGGATCCACGTGGTTTAGGAATATAACACACATGCAATGACATCTAGTGGATCCATGTGGTTTATGAAAAGAACACACATGGAATGACATCTAGTGGATCCATGTGCTTTATGAAAAGGACACACATGCAAAGACATCTAGGGGATCCACGTGGTTTATGAATATAACACACATGCAATGAGTCTAGTGGATCAATGTGGTTTATGAAAAGAACACACATGCAATGACATCTAGTCAATCCATCTGGTTTATTAAAAGAACACACATGCAATGACATCTAGTTGATCCTTGTGGTTTAGGAAAAGAACACACACGCAATGGCATCTAGTGGATCTATGTGGTTTATTAAAAAAACACGCAATGACATCTAGTGGATCCATGTGGTTTATGAAAAGATTACACAGGAAATGATATCTAGTGGATCCATGTGGTTTATGAAAAGAACACACATGCAATGGCTTTAGTGGATCCATGTGGTTTATGAAAAGAACACACATGCAATGACATCTAGTGGATCCATGTGGTTTAGGAAAAGAACACACATGCAACGACATCTAGTGGATCCATGTGGTTTATGAAAAGAACACACATGTAACGACATATAGTGAATCCATGTGGTTTATGAAAAGAGCACACATGCAATGACATCTAGTGGATCCATGTGGTTTATGAAAAGAACACACATGCAATGAATCTAGTGGATCAATGTGGTTTATGAAAAGAACACACATCCAATGACATCTAGTGGATCCATGTGGTTTATGAGAAGAACACACATGCAATGACATCTAGTGGATCCATGTGGTTTATGAAAAGAACACACATGCAATGACATCTAGTGGATCCATGTGGTTTAGGAAAAGAACACACACGCAATGGCATCTAGTGGATCCATGTGGTTTATGAAAAGAACACACATGCAATGACATCTAGTGGATCCATGTGGTTTATGAAAAGGACACATAGGAAATGATATCTAGTGGACCCATGTGGTTTATGCAAAGAATACACATGCAATGGCTCTAGTGGATCCATGTGGTTTATGAAAAGAACACACTTGCAATGGCATCTAGTATATCCATGTGGTTTCGGAAAAGAACACACATGCAATGACATCTCGTGGTTCCATGTGGTTTATGGAAAGAACACACATGCAATGACATATAGTGGATCCATGTGGTTTATGAAAAGAACACACATGCAATGACATCTAGTGGATCCATGTGGTTTATGAAAAGAACACACATGTAATGACTCTAGTGGATCAATGTGGTTTATGAAAAGGACACACATGCAATGCCATCTAGTGGATCCATGAGGTTTACGAAAAGAACACACATGCAATGACTTCTAGTGGATCCATGTGGTTTAGGGAAAGAACACACATGCGATGACATATAGTGGATCCATGTCGTTTATGAAAAGAACACACATGTAATGACATCTAGTGGGTCCATGTGGTTTATAAAAGAACACACATGTAATGACATCTAGTGGATCCATGTGGTTTATGAAAAGAACACATGCAATTACATGTAGTGAATCCACGTGGTTTATGAAAAGAACACATATGCAATGACATCTAGTTGATCCATGTGGTTTATGAAAAGAACACACATGCAATGACTCTACTGGATCCATGTGGTTTAGGAAAAGAACACACATGCAATGACATCTAGTGGATCCATGTGGTTTATGAAAAGAACACACATTCAATGCCATCTAGTGGATCCATGTGGTTTATGAAAAGAACACACATGCAATGACTCTAGTGGATCCATGTGGTGTAGGAAAAGAACACACATGCAATGATATCTATTGGATCCATGTGGTTTATGAAAAGAACACACATGCAATGACATCTGGTGGATCCATGTGGTTTATGAAAAGAACACACATGCAATGACATCTAGTGGATCCATGTGGTTTATGAAAAGAACGCACATGAAATGACATCTGGTTGAATCCCAGCATTCTGCTAGAGGGTTCCTGGACTTGTTTGGACACATGCGGGAGTGGCATCATTGCATGTGTTCTTTTCCAGAACCATAATGATGCACACTGATACACACACACATCGAATGACTCTAGTGGATCCATGTGGTTTATGTAAAGAACACACATCCAATGACTCTTGTGGATCCATGTTGTTTATGAAAAGAACACACATGCAATAACATCTGATGGATCCATGTGGTTTCGGAAAAGAAACACACATGCAACGACTCTTGTGGTGTTCTAGGGAAAGAACACACATGCAATGACTTTATTGGATCCATGTAGTTTTGGAAAGGAACACACATGCAATGACTCTGGTGGATCCTTGTGATTTAGGAAAGGAACACACATGCAATGACTCTAGTGGTGGTTTAGGAAAAAGAAGACACTTGCAATGACTCTTGTGGATCCAAGTGGTTTAGGAAAGGAACACACATGCAATGACATTGGTGGAGCCATGTGGTTTAGGAAAGGAAGATACATGCAATGACTCTGATGGATCCATGTGGTTTAGGAAAGGAACACACATGCAATGACTCTGGTGGATCCTTGTTGTTTAGGAAAGGAACACACATGCAATGACTCTGGTGGATCAATGTGGTTTAGGAAAGGAACACACATGCAAAGACTCTGGTGGATCCATGTGGTTTAGGAAATGAACAGACATGCAATGACTCTGGTGGTGGTTTAGGAAAAGAACACACATGCAATGACTCTTGTGGATCAATGTGGTTTAGGAAAGGAACACACATGCAATGACTCTGGTGGATATGTGTGCTTTAGGAAAGGAACACACATGCAATCGCTCTGGTGGATCCATGTGGTTTAGAAAAGGAATGCACATGCAATGACTCTGGTTGTGGTTTATGAAAATAACACACATGCAATAACTTTGGTTGATCGATGTGGATTTGGAAAGGAAGACACATGCAATGACTCTGGTGGTGGTTTAGGAAAAGAACACACATGGAATGACTCAGGTGGATCAATGTGGTTTAGGAAAGGAACACATATTCAACGTCTCTGGTGGATCCATGTGGTTTAGGAAACGAAC
Source organism: Avena eriantha (assembly GCA_910589775.1). Classification (NCBI taxonomy): domain Eukaryota; kingdom Viridiplantae; phylum Streptophyta; class Magnoliopsida; order Poales; family Poaceae; genus Avena; species Avena eriantha. The sequence goes on along the minus strand of OU342741.1, from coordinate 243,069,572 downwards.
GCACATGCAATCTCTCTGGTGGTGGTTTAGAATAGTACACACATGCAATTACTCTGGTGGATCCATGTGGTTTAGGAAAGGAAGACACATGCAACGACTCTTGTGGATCCATGTGGTTTATGAAAGGAACACACATGCAATGACTCTGGTGGATCAGTGTGGTTTAGGAAAATAACACACATTCAATGTCTCATGTGGATCCCTGTGGTTTAGGAAAGGAACACACATGCAATGACTCTGGTGGATCTATGTGATTTAGGAAAGGAACACACATGCAATGACTCTGGTGGATCCATGTGGTTTAGGAAAGGAACACACATGCAATGACTCTAGTGGATCCATGTGGTTTAGGAAAAGAACATAGATGTAATGACTCTAGTGGTGGTTTAGGAAATGAACACACATGCAATGACTCTGGTGGTGGTTTTGACATGACCTTTAGGCAGTATTAAGAATTTGGGGAAATTACTTTGAATTCAAATTTGAAATTGAAATCAAATTGAAAGTATCTAAGTATTAGAAGTCATTAGTGTTGAAGGGTTTTCCAAAAGAAAACCTTATTAACATTGTTTCGTTTTAATAAAGAAATAGTAATCAACAATCACTACTAGGAAACAGCCCATCTGTGTTGAAGGGTATTCAGTTAGGCAGTATAAAGAAGTCATTAGTGTTGAAGGGTATTTATACAAGATTTATACAGTATTTATCCATATGAGTATGAAATACATTGCACAAGTAGTAGATGCATGAACACCGACATATATATATATAATACAAACACTTAGAGCCTGATCGAGATACATATATAGTGTCAAGTGCCAAATTTTTACACAAGCGCCGAATACAAAGTTCATATCATCTCACATTACAAATATGAAGTGGCCACCGCTGCCTACATTAGGATCAAATAGAATACAGCTATGATAATTGTGAGCAAGAGCATTAGCCCGACCAATATCTTCATCCGGTTCTTCTTCCACAAGTGGTTCCTCCACTTGGCTATCGCCTCCTCTCTAGTCGCGTATCCTTTGTAGATGTTGCCGCTGAACTTGTTCACTTGTTTGTGACAATCCTCCCACTCCTCGTAGACTCCTGGAACCCTATCCATGTACACCACATACCACCTCGTCGCCATCTCTATAGACGATAAGGCATATTAGTAAAAATACAACGAAAATAATGAATAAAGGGTTCACATGCATATATATATATGTTCACAGTATATAAAACAAAGGATCCATAAACCTAAAAGATAGATCATCATAGAAGCAATAAGTTCAACGACAACACGACCACAAGGTAGTTTAAGTCTAACAACAATGACCATTTCGACCACGAGATAGTAAAGTTTATGACACACACACTAATACAGCAGGCGTCCATCAAGAATATACACACACTATATCATGCTAGAGGCACACATCGATCATGATGAAGACTTCCTCTTCTCGCTCGGCTTCAGCAACAGTAGATAGCCGTCTTTCGTCATCCACGTCCTTGTGTCACCCTGCTTACGGAGGCGTTCTTCGATCTCCCTCTTACTCAACCGTCTGACTTGTTGTAGGGCACCCCCCTGTGTGTTGACATCTTCAATGATGATTTGCGACAACTTCATTTGAATGCGATGGAAGTATTCTCTAAGATCAGCATCGTCGATTTTCGGCAAAGTTTCGCCCCATCCTCGGAGACTAGATGGCAGTGTTAGGTTCTAGCAATCCCGAACAGAGCCTTTAAGGTGATGGAGGATGTAGAAGGCCTCCTTGGCACCAGCAGTCGACTGCTTGATGCAGGGGAACTTGAGCACGTTCTTGAACACGTGTTTGCCATCCTTGATACATTCCCCCTATCTACGAAGGTGCATCCCTTCTAGGTGTAGCCCTCGAGAGCCTCATTGAGAACACCCCTTATTCAGGTGTAGTCTTTCTTCTTCGTCAAACTCCCCGAGTCGAAATACGTGGCTAGCGAATACCTCGGGGCAAGGATGATGAGTGTGCAGTATTTGTCTCTGCACAACACAATTGGAACGGAATGTTGGAAAAAGAGCACAGGAAGAAATGCATAAGTTACGGTGGCGATGAGCGAGTGTGTGTACTTACTCGGGAAAGAAAGGCAAAAGAAGTGTGCCCTTCCACTTGTTGTCCACCATGAACTTCTCGAGGTACGCCATCGCCTTGGTCCGTGTCTCTGACCCTTCGACCAACTGGCTGTCCCGCATGTAGTAGGGATCCACTATGGCGATTTCCGGGGTCCTCTCTCTCTTGATCGTGATAGCCATATTGAGCGCATATAGGCGGACCAATTTATAGTCCAGCCGTTTCGTGAGAAACAGCTTGAATATGTCCTCGAACACTATGAAGAATATATCCGCGGGGGGTTCATCGACGAAGCCCATGTCCAATGGCACCTTGGCCGTGAAAACTGGGTAATTTTGATCTTCGTCTTTAAGAAGGAATCCCTCTAGTGTCTTGACACCCTCGTGCAAAGTTAACATGGCTCCAACCGCAATGTGGATCATATCCGGAGTCAATATCGGATCACCAGCTACATGCACTCGGGGCAAGCCATATTGTGTGGATGGTACAACGACGGCGTCCTGACCCTGGATCCTCTTCGAAAGAGGCTGGCTCACACCCTTCTTATTATTATTATTACCTCTCTTCTAGTAGTGCTTCTTCTTCGCAACAGTGTTAGCCACTGTCATCTGCTCATCAATCACCTTTCGGAGTGTGTTGGGGCTGAAAACCAATCCCGGTTTCTCTTGTGGTGGATCGGCGGCCGGAGGCGTCTCTTGAGAAAGAACATGGAAGACCAGGCGCTGCGTGCATGTATTGGGCCGAACAGCTTGATGGTCGTCGCGAGCTGTGATGGGTTCTTCATCCATAGAAGGCATATACAATCCTTTGGCGGTGCCGGTGTTGATGAAGTCGTCAATGTTGACCAATTCATCATCATCTTCATGGGTGCCATCAGGTGGTACTGGTAGCGGGGGCGATGGAGGTTGCGGAACAACGTCTTTTCCATGTGGCGGTGCACACGCTGCCAAGAGTTGATGGTGACGGCTAGTGGTGGCGACGACAGCGGCTACTGGCTTCCGAGGTGGCGGCCGGGCGATCGGTTGAGAGGTGGCGCCGGTGCTTCCCCCGCAAGACGAATCTGGGTCTTCGGCCATGTCAAGGGCCAGTTGTAGCATTCCCCAAGGGTCTTGTGTTCGTCGGCTCCCTGAGGTTGAAAGGGGGGTCCATGTCATCGCACCCTGGCAACACCCGAGCCAACCTGACCCTCATCACGTCATCATCCATTGGATTGTTGTGCATCGTGCGGCTCGCCGGTTGTATAAGAGTGCCCTTGGCAACATCCTTCAACTCACCGCCGACATCTTTAAGGAGGAGTACGCAAGAAGTGTCCTGGGGAAAAAACATGTTGTTGGGCATCATGAGATGGCAGCAGTCATGCATCAAAGGCATAAAGGAGATGACGTGCACTAACTAATTAGTTACCTTGGTGATGGAGTGGATCACGGCTAATGTAGAGACATGGCCGATGTCGGTGGTCGGCCTATCATCATCTGCAATCTCCCGCTTGGGTGCCTCACGAAGCACCACCGCCGTCGGCTGCGCCTTATTAGTATCTTTGGTGGGAGGGGGTGTCGGTGTGACCAAAACGAGCGGCTGCATCCCGACGTTCACGGCCGGTGGGGTCACTAGGTCCGGCGACATAGTAACATTGATGCCCGAGTTGCTACCGCTTAGGCTGGGCAGATGTATCGGCCCCTATCAACCTCCCGCATTCGAAGTAGTAAGCCCCTCGAAAAAATTAGCGGGGGTCATCGAGCGGAGCTTCTCTTCCACTAACTTGTCCATCGTTTTCTCGTCCACCGCCTTCTCCTCCAGTGTCCGCACCTTCATCTTCAGCTCTGCAACAACGGCTTTATCCTGGTTCTTCCTCTCCCTTCTTTTCTTGGCGTCCTCTTTGTAGTACTCCTTGAACTTCATGCTCATACCGAAGCCGGACACACGGCCAGCTGAGGATGGCGGCAACACCTTGTCCCTCTTCTTGTAAGCATTGGTCGCCCTGTTGAAAACCGTGTCCCACGGCTCCGTTGAATCCTGGGACGACTCTGTGGAAGTAGTGTTCAGTTCCTCCTCCTGTAGAGACAAGGAAAGGTGAACCCATTTAGATTCTTGACTTCATTATTTTAATTTGAACTTAGTAGACTTGAGATCGGTGATAAATTCCTTACCAACTTCTTCTCGAATTCCTTCACCTCCGGATCATCGGTGATGAACTCCCCTGTTTCCGTGTCCAGGTAGTAGCGGGCCCGACCAAACTGCCTAAGCTGCAAGTCCGTGATTTTAAGCCAAGGGTTGTCTTTACCAAGGCGTTTAAGCTCGGCGTTCTCCTTGTCCCAAATGGCATGTTTCCCATGTAACCGCTGCTTCCAAGGCGGTGGTTACCTATGTTCTGTTCTCGCATACTCCGTCCCCATTTAGTCCATTTTATAGCGGCAACAGTAGCTATATCTGCCTTGAATATCTTAACTCCTCTTCGTCGAGCATCGGATTTTTCGTACTAATAACCTCCCAGCTTTCACCTTTGTGAATGCTATTCTTCAACCGGGTTTTCCAGCTGCTCAAGGCGTTGCTCATCTTCGTGAGGGTTAGTTTGTTCACCGGGTTCTTTCTCTCGAGGTTTCTAAACCGCTCTGGGAATCTGTATCGCTTGTGAAGCTTCTTAAGGAGGTTATCGACCAAAGCTGGATTGTCAGCATGTCTGATGTACTTCGTGTTGATCGACATGCTTTCCCGGACGATGCAACCGAGTTGCAGGTCGTACCCTTTAGCAATTGCCTCTGGCGCAATGGGTAGGCCACTTTCTGTGACCTCAGTGAACTCATCGCAGACGGTGGTGAGCACTGGCACCTTCCGCTCCTTCTATTCCTTCTTCTTCTTCTTCTTCTTCTGAGAAGCAGCCGGGTTGCCGCTACCGCCATCCGTGCGCTCGCCGCCATCGGTATAACAAATAATATATAAGCAGTATATATACTAGACATGTGCTTCTACTGAATGAAAACTGAGTAGCAGTTATAGTACACAGAGACACACATATTCTCTCTTCTTCTTGCACACACACAGGCTATCAAGTTATAGTACACACACTTTACCTTGCACAGTTCACTTTACACACACTTTAGCTTGCACATTCTCTCTTCTTCTTGTACAGCGACAGAGAATAGTACAACAATTGCAGTAAAAAAAGCTGAACAACACCAGTGTCGTAGAAATAATCATCAGGAAACCAGGGGCATAGAAACAAACATACATAGATGTTCTTGGGAGCACTGGAAAGGGTAGCACGAAATTCTCTATGGATAGTGCAAAGGAAATAAAAGCAGTCTGCAAGGTATCCAAGACATTTCTTAAAATGCTAAATAACACCGATCAGATTCACACAATATATGGAATGGTAAAAAATAACATATGAATGAAATATATAGTGTAACAGAAGTGAAGAAGGTACCTAACTAAAACTCTAAAAGGATCAACAAAATATGTTAGAGTAAACTAGAAAGCTTGGTATGCTGAAAAGGGGACCCTAGTAGTTGAAGTTAGAGATGCATGTTTGAAACCTTTAGGGTACCATCTATTTTAGTATAGTTCAAACAAATGAACTATTTTTATCATGTTAGAGATGCTGGTTCTTATGTTTAGCATGCATGCAGTGCATCATCATGTAATCCAACTATGTAAGCTCTCTCCTTCTGTGTTGTTGTTCTTCAGACAAAGGAAGTGCCATATATAATTAATTACTCTACTTACTTACTGATCATCTCAACTTAATCATTAGTTCTTCTCTTGATTTACTTTCTCTGATTTTTTTCTTCTGCCTTTTGAGCAAGATTTTTTCTTCCCTCTCTGAAATGTGATGTGCACTGCTAGTTACATTCATTGTGCTCTTACGTCTGAGGATCTACATTAACAGCTAATAGTTGTACATTCTTCTGATGCCAATGCACATTGCTCAGAAAAAATTCTCACGATATTATTCCACAAGGCAGTGGGAATAATCAGAGTGATAGCAGCCAGTCTTTTGTGACTTGCAATACGTATAAAGAATGGAATAAAAATAACTGGCCAGGTTTTTTCCCCACCAATTTCTATTTTTCACTTGATTTTTTCTTAGCACAGTAGTACTACTAAAGGTTGCTGCACACGCAGAAAGATCCTCTCCTATCAGTGGCTAGAAACAGGAGTACTGGGCAAGATCATCAACTGCCCTAGGATGTGATCCAGTGGCTAGAAGCAGAGAATATAACGGAGAGGATTTTAACAAGTAGCAGCACACGTGCACATAATGTTAGAACTACAAGTAACCTAGGCCGCGTCGCACTAAACTAAGCTCTAATGCAAGCCCTAGATCATTCTTGCAACTTCCTAGTATTAAACTAAAATTCACAGAAGTATTCTTGTAATCTGAAAATTGAGTAGAGCATTCTTGCAGAGAGGGGGAAAAGAAGAGAGCGGGAAGTGTACCTGCGGATGTGGAGGCGGTCGTCGACGAGGGTGGTGTCGGTGCTCCTGCTGCGGATGTTGCATGCCACCTCCTCCTAGGTCGTAGGTGAGGCGGGGCGGGCCTCCTCCTCCACGGGCTGTGGAGCGCTGGTGGCGGGCCTCCTCCTCCTAGGTCGCAGGCGGGCAGGGCGGGTCTCCTCCTCCACGGGCTCCGGTGCGGCGGTGATGGGGCTCTCCTCCACGGGCTCTCCTCCACGGCAGCTTCGGCGCTGAGGGCGGTTAGCTAGGGTTTGCACACGAGCGAGATGAGGGAAAGAAATGGAGAAGGTAGTAGGGGAGGCCGAACCGTTTATTTGGCTAAGTGTGAATGTTCTGTGGCGCATTCCTCTAAAATGCGCCACTGAATTTACAACTTCTATGGCGCATTACTATGATATGCGCCACAAAACTTTTGGGCATAGTCCAAAACAAAGCGGCATCGTAGTTTGAAAAGATCAGCTACATGTCCTAGTGGTCTTGCTTGCCAGCTTTCAACCTGGGGCAGCTAGGTTCGAATCCTGGCTGTCTCAGACTTTTTTTCCTTTTTAAAAAAATATTTTATTTATTCAAAAAAGCAAGAAGTTATACACATATATGCATATTTATTCAAAAAAGCAAGAACATATACACATGCATACTTATCAAAAAAACCTCCTGAATCATATATATATATGTGCTTGTCACACACAAATGTGAATTTGTATACCCACACGAATATCACGTGTATGTTTTAGTCTCTAATTAATATATATTTGCGAGCACACATGTGAATTAATACACAAAAATGTGAATTTGTATACCCACACACGAATATCACGTGTATGTTTTAGTCTCTAATTAATATATATTTGCGAGCACACATGTGAATTAATACACAAAAAAGTCACACTAATATCACATTATACCCACACGAATTAATACACCAAAAGGTCACATAATTGCTAGTGTCTCTTCACAATCTTCTTGCCCTTTTTCGCCATGGTTGAATACTTTAGCCCGTGCACTTTGAGATTTCTTCTTGTGAATGGACAACCTTTAGTAGGCAGTGTGGTCTTCCTTCTTACTTTGGTAGTAGTAGGAATGTCGAAGTACTTGTCGAATTCCTCTTCGATATTCGGGTCGCCGTTTTTGTCGAAGTTTTGCTCGTTGGTGGCTCCTTCCATTCCGATGATGCTCCTCTTGCCCCTCTTAACTACAACACGGTTGGGCTTTAACAGGTCGGTAATAAAAAAGCATTGATCAACTTGGCTAGCGAGTACCCAAGGCTCATTTTTTGCGGAGGCGTTCTTCGTTGATTTGGCATCTGGTATAACCATTGTGGTGAAATAGTGGCCTTCTTTTTCCATGTTCTTGGCCCATCTAACACAGAACATCGGTACGATCTCTCCACAGTAGTCGAGCTCCCATATCTCCTCGATCCTTCTGTAGAATCTTTCCATCACAGTAGTCTCGTCATCAACAAAGGATAACATAGTTACTCCTGAGTTTTGATATTCACTAGACTTGTCCTTTTCCTCGGTATAGAATCTGTAACCGTTTATGTCGTATGACTGATAGGTCCTTAGGTTGTGCCCTGGGCCCTGCGACAAGGAGAATATGAGTTTTTGATCTTCCGTAGAAGGCATCTATGGGGGATTGTCCAGTTGCCTTTTCTTGAACCAACCCGTGAAGCTGGAGTTGTGCTCTCTGGTTACGTCTCCCTTCTTCCTCGGCAGGCCCTGGTCGACTTACTCCTGCTCGATTAAGCTTTTGTGCTCTTCGATCCCAGGGCCGAACACTTCAATGTGTTGTAGCGCGACTCGGTGTGCCCTTTCAAAATCAGTGCATCGACCATCAATGCCGACATGAGGTGAGTGGCAGCCCTCGCAGTGACCATATCGACCGAGACTGCCGAGGTGCTTCTTTGTGGGTATTCCAGCATCCTCGTTCTCGGTGGTTAGATAATTCTGGCAGAAGGAGATGCACTCGTAGATCAGAAAGCCCTTGTCTATGCTTCCATCTGGACGAGACCTGTTGCGAACGAATCCTTTGATGACACCGTTTAGCCTTTCAAACGGCATCATGTTGTGCAGGAATGTCGGCCCGAGCTGGATGATGTCGTCCACGACATGTACAAGCAGATGCACCATGATGTCAAAGAATGTGGACGGGAAGTAAATCTCAAGCTCGCATAGTATCATCACAATCTCTTCCTGTAGCCTGTCGAGCTGCTTCACAATGATCGACTTCCTAGATATGACGTCGAAAAAGTTACAGAGGCCAACCAACGTCTGACGGACATGCTCGTCCATTATCCCACAGATCGCAACGGGGAGTATCTGCGTCATCAGCACGTGACAGTCGTGAGACTTCATACCGCTGAACCTCTTCTTCGCCACGTCCAGATATCTACTTATCTTCCGCGAGTAACTGTGAGGAACTTTCACTCCTAAGAGGCACCTGGAAAACTGCTCGAGCTCCTCCAGACTTAGAGTGAAGCAGGCAGCGAGAAGCACCACCTCATTCTTCTTAACTCTTTTGCGGCGAGCTTGAGTCCCTTCCGTATGATCATCATCATCATCATCATCATCACTATCAGGGTACTGAAGATCTTTCTTAATGCCAAGCAATTTAAGGTCCTTTCTTGCTTTCGGCCCATCCTTGGTCCTCTCCGGCATGTTCAGTAGAGTGCCAAGCAGACTCTCGGTAACGTTCTTCGTGATGTGCATTACATCGAGGCTATGGGGAGTGTGAAGGACCTTCCAATACGGCAGGTCCCAGAAAATAGACGTTGCTTTCCATACACCCAACAGTGGCTTTGTCCTCGGTCGTTTTTTTCCAGGCGCAGGGCAATCTACCCAATTATTCAAAAGCTCCTCGATTTCTTCGCTGCTCCTCGGATGCGGGGCTCTTTCAAGCTCGTCCTTACCATTGAAGAGGTCACCATGTTTACTCCACGGGTGATCCATGCGAAGCCACTTTCGAGTACCTTGGAACACGGTTTTCGAAGACCCAGGATCCCTTGGTAGCTGGAGATGCGGTGTCTCATCCATGCACTTGACGCATGCATTGTGTCTGTGGTTCACTTGGGCCGATACATATGCATAACCAGGATAGTCCTGCACGGTCGTGAGCAACGCGGTTCTCAGATGGAAATATTCTTTAGTGTAGGCGTCCCACGTACGGGCCGGCGTCTCCCACAAGCTGGCTAACTCCTCTCTCAATAGCCCGAGATACAGATGCATATTGATACCTGGTTGTTTCGGCCCCTGAATAAGAATGCTCATGTGTACATACTTTTGCTTCGTGCATAGCCACGGGGGGAGGTTGTACGGCCATACAAACACGGGTCAGGTGCTATCTGTGCTACTCTGGTTTCCAAAAGGATTGAGTCCATCGGTGCTCATACCCAGCCTGACGTACCTTGCATTGCCCCCAAACTCTTCGAACTTGATGTCTAATGCATCCACTGGCTAGCGTCTGAAGGGTGTGTCAGGATCTTGCCCTTCTCTGGATCATCTTCGTGTTTCTCTCTTTCCGTGTGCCATTGCATGAGCTTTGCTTCCTTAGGATCTACGAAATATCGCTGCAGACAGGGGGTGATTGGAAAGTACCATACCACTTTTCGAGAAACTTTCTTGTTCCCTGTCTTGTACCATCCTTGGCCACACACCGGACATGTGGTTCTATCCGCGTAATCGTTCCGATAAAGTGCGCAATCATTGATGCATGCGTGGTATTTAATGTGTGGTAGGTCGAGAGGGCACACGATTTTCTTGGCCTCCTCGATACTTGTTGGCAATGTGTTCCCCTTAGGAAGTCGGTCGTGCCAGTATTCCATGTTCGCGTTGAAGCTCACATCAGTCCATTTGTGTTCGGCCTTCATCTCGAGAGCCTTGAGCGTTACACTCAAACATGTATCCTCAGGGCGACACCCAGGATACAATGGAGTCATCCCGTCTACCTCCATTTGGGCCAGCTTGGCTTTCTCTCTGGCTGCAGCTTTGTCGTTTCTTGTCTCCTTGAGGAGCAGTTCTTGAACATGAGGGTCCTGCAAGACCGAAGTTAGAAGCGTCTATGTGTTCTCGTCTTCTCCTTCTTCATGATCATGATCATGCCCGTCGCCATCTCCTTCTCCATGCTGATCATGCCCGCCGGCATCTCCTTCGTCATGATGATCATGCCCGCTGGCATCTCCTTCGTCATGATGATCATGACCCGTAGACTCTTCGTCTTCTCACCCGCCCACGTCTTCGTGACCAGCACCATGTCCTGCCGGTGCCTCATTGAGGTCGCGCATGAAACCGCGCCTGAGCAGGTGACCCTTCAATTGTCCAGATTCAGGGTCGATCCAGCGCTGCAGTTTGCATGTTCGACATGGACATCTTATCATGGTCTTGTTGTTCAGAATCATGTCCTCCTTCGCGCCTTTCTTGTACCTAGCAATTCAACCTTCGCTCATCGTGAAAAACATGGTTGCCTGAGCGGTCAAAATAGAGAGTATAGGTGAGAACCACACCATATGAACACACACATGCATGAATGCTAGCCGGAAAAAATTCGGCATGACCTTTCCTAAAACTAGGACATATGGGTAGTGCAAAAATTTGCCGAAATGGAAATGAATCAACATTTCGGCAAACATCCATGCAACCACACCGGACGGGCCCTAAAAAAACAAGCAAGCAACAAAAAACTCCATCCCATTGCAAACATTCATGCACCACACAAGCATCGTCTCGCCATGGATCGCACACACACACCGCCCGTGCGACAAGTTTCACCTACATGTTCATGGCCAAGTACTCACCTAGTAGACACAATAATAGCGAGACGAGACCGTGGGATGAGAGAGTGTGGACAAATAGATCTACAAGTTGGTGGAGAGGAAATTAGTAAACAAATAGAGATGTGAGAGGGAAAATTAAGGAACTTTTAGATCTAGAAGTTGGAACGAAGCTTCCACTTACCAATCTATGGATTAAAGTAGGTTTAGTTACAAGAAAATGGAGAAACTATGGGCAAGATGGGGTGTGAGGGAGGAGGAAGATGAATTGGGAGGAGGTATAGTCAAGAGCTAGACTTTGTCACCTTTTTAACATGGATCTGGACGCCCTCATCTGTGGCGCATATGGAGCAAATGCGCCACATATGCTGAATCTTCTGTGGTGCATAAGTCCATATGAGCCACAGAAGTGGGTGAATTAGATTCCCTCTGTGGGGCCCACCTCCAAGTTCTGTGGCGCATGTTGGGATATGCGCCATAGAAGTGAAACACATATGTGGCGCATATCAGAACATGCGCCACAGAACTTGGGTGAATTATATTCCGTGGTGGGGCCCCCCTCCATGTTCTGTGGCGCATAAGAAAATATGCGCCATAGAAGTTGCCTCTTCTGTGGTGCATATCTCAGAATGCGCAACAGAACTTGGATCAACCCACCCTGGCTGGCGGGTCCCACCAATCTTCTGTGGCGCATACTCTGGAGAATGCGCCATAGAACTTCCAATCTTCTGTGGCGCATGTTTTTTGGTGCGCCACTGATGTTTTCCTGTGGCGCATGGTTTCGCATATGCGCCACTGAATATCTTGTCTATCTATAGGTTGTTTCCTAGTAGTGAATATGAATTAATGACAAGGAAAATTAAATAAGAAGTAATTCTTATTTCTCCATTTTATAATAAGGTCACAATAGATGACAAATACATCAAAGGAATAAGGTTAAAAAGAACAAAAATTTAACTTTATGAAAGTTGTAATAATATCTTTACAAGATCCTTTACAAAAAGATTACAAAGAAGGTTATAAGAAGAACCTATACTAATTATCTACCCCTACACTAATCTTGTGAGTCCAGATCTTGTTCCCGCAAATAAGAAAAACAACTAGAAAGGAAAATTAGTGATTAGTTAGATAATTTTTACTCTCAGTGTTGAACAGTGAAGTGCACTGTTCATGGTACATCATTGAGTACACAAAAGGGTAAGTTTCACCAAAAGTGAAGTATCTGTTCTTCTCAGTAAATAGTTTAGATTACAGTAAAAGCCAAGTGGATAACATTAAGTTCACCAGGCTGTCAATCAGTAAACAGGTATTAGTAAAAGCCAAGTTACTTGAGCTGATCCACATGCACAACACACAGACAGCTTATTCGACTAACTACATGGTGTGTGCTGTCAACCTACCAGCAGCAGTACAAGGTACCATATAGAGTACTAGCCGAAGGGCAAACACAGGAGCTCATTTCTTCTTCTCGGGCACACACTCATAGTTATAGAACTTTTTAAAACCATAGCCTAATACTCCACCAACTTACCCAAACCAACCATCAAATCTCCACTCGATGGTAACATAAGGAGGGGTGGAGTAGGTGGAAAGAAAGGTTAAGCACAAAGTCACAGGAGCAGCACCTGGTGGTGCAGAGCTAGATCAAGCAGCAAGCAACACACAATCTCATCAACCAACAAGCAATCTGGTGAGCACAAACAACACCACCACATGATCAGATTATCATTGAGTCAAATGAGTATACGTGTTTATTAATCTTCTCAGAAAACACCTAAGTTGGATGTATATTCATCCCAGAAGCATTGAAAACCAATGACAAATCCTTATAAACAAATCCAAGATCTCAGCCTATGCATTATAGATCTTGGATATACACTCAAATCTCCACATTCATGTATAACAACAGCTTTAGAACCAGATTCAGGGCACATCTCCTATGAGTAGCACCTCTGAAATCGAATGATCTTAAGGATCAATATTTAACAATGAGAATTCTAATCATTTTCTAAAATAATTTAAGAAACATTAGCTGATACTATGCCTCAGACCAGCATCATAAGCAAATAGACTGTAGCATCTTAGGATAATAAAGCCAACAGAAGATTTTCATTCATTTAACCAACCATACTTGAACACAGGTAGGATTTAGACAATAGAAGTATGAACACTTGTGTACCATTCTAAAGAAGGTGTCACAAATATAAATTCTTAAACCAAACAAATGCTTTACTTATATGTCATCAGTAAACTGGCAGTTAGATAACTAATCAATTTCCTGGAATAAACACTCAGGAATCATACTCATTGTTGCATATATACAATTAGAGAAGTACAGGAGTATCACATCAACTCCAGTCTGAAAGATCAACATAAACTAGTGTATAAAGATCAAGTGAACATTACTGACAGAACCATTGTCAGTACCAAGTTCAGGAAACAATAGTGGAATCCACATCACTATCATTAGTAGGTAGACATCCAGGACAGTATAACCACTACAATCAGTCTTAATAGAGTCATCATAATCAAACCAGAGCGATGAACCCTAATCAAACAGTGAACCCGAATTAGGGATTGATCACTAGTGATGGGGATATGCCAAAGGGGGTATTCCCAGCAGGACGTTCCGAGTGGGCCGAAAGGCCTATGAGTGCGCCTGGAAGATGGCGACTGGACTACAATGGAAGGAGAAGACCGGCAACTGGCGATTGGAAGCCCAGGAGCGTAAGAGAAGCCCAGTGGGATTAGGTCAATACCTTTGAATCCTTATCTTGTTCGATTGTAACCTGTAGACTCGCTGCATAGCCGCCGAGCTCGCCACCCTTTTAACCCGCTCTCCAATAATCTAATATAGTAGGAGTAGATCTTTACTCTCCAGGGGGCCGAACCTGGGTAAACCCATGTGCATCCGCCCCATCTCGCACCGCAGATGGCCGCCAACTCTTCCTCATGAAACACTCAATCGCAGCCAGTGGCAGCGACTACCGTGGCCATTTCCACGACAGTAGTGCCCACCGTGGGGCATAGCGGGACTGGTCTGAGTTCTGCGGCGAGACCCTACTCGACGATTGATCGGCCGGTCGCCACCGGTCGCATGATCGCCATCAGCGGGATCTTACAGATCCTGCCCGGTAGCTACATCCCGACGTCACGCCCGATCACTCACGGCGCGGTGATGCTGGTCGGCTCCATCAACCTCTTCGTCGGCTTCACCGGCACGGTCGACCCAGCTGCCATGGTGATCGTCGGCGGATCGCCGCCACACCGCGATCTGCTTTCGGAGGAGCAGGTCTGCTCCATCAAGAGCCTCGTCATGGAGTACGACTCGGCCGCCAGCGACGCGGTCGAGACTAACGCCGCCACCAACCACGACGCCCTAAACAACGATGCCGACTCCACGACCCCTGCCTCGGTCGACGGATCCATCACCGCCGCATCATGGGAGGACTCCATCACGCGAGTCTCCAACCCTGATGACTTCGAGGACTCCTCCATCCTAGGGTCTTCGACTCCGATTCCGGCTCGAAGTCCCCCGAGGATTTTTGCACCAGATCCAATCGCTTCAACGCGATCTACATGGCGGGTAGCACGGCCGCCTGATGTCTACGTACTTCTATTCTTGTAGATAGTTGTTGGGTCTCCAAGTGCAGAGGTTTGTAGAACAGCAGCAAGTTTTCCCTTAAGTGGATCACCCAAGGTTTATCGAACTCAGGAAGGAAGTGGTCAAAGGTGTTCCCTCTCAAGCAATCCTGCAATCAAGATACAAGAAGTCTCTTGTGTCCCCAACACACCCAATACACTTGTCAGGTATATAGGTGCACTAGTTCGGCGAAGAGATAGTGAAATACAAGTGGTATGGATATTTATAAGTAGTAACGGTGCCAGAAAATACTTTGATGGCATGGAAAAGACTAAAAGCAAACTGAAATAAAGATGGCGGCAAGCAAACATGTAACAAATCTAATAGCAAACGGTGTATCAATGCTTAGAAACAAGGCCTAGGGATCATACTTTCACTAGTGAATACTCTCATATAAATATATTCTTCTTTATGATACTACGCTGAACTGCTCTCCCATTGGACACTCTAATCAATGGTAGGGCTATAACCGCACACCTCAAAGTAAGCCTTTCCCATCTAGAAAACCCCACACTGTCACCTTGAGTACTAGATGAGTCCAACAAACACCACAATTTCATAGAGACATCCAACTCCAAATATAACTCAGAACAAGTATTTATAATCTCTAGCCTAAGTGCCGCCATGGTGAGCACGCTGTCACTTTCACACACATGGGGAGAGTAGAGATCTAATAAAGCACTTGAGTAGCAAGGTAGATCTATAGATTACAAGCTCATGATCACAATATGATCATGCATAGAGAGAGAGATATGAACACATAGCTACCGGTAGAACCCTTAGCCTTGAGAGAGAACTACTCCCTCCTCATCATGGGAATCAGCAATGGTGATGGAGATGGTGGTGGAGATTGATGGAGATGGCTCCGGGTGCCGAAACAGAGACTTTATGTCCCCCGAATCTCCCCTTCGGTGCCAGCGGCGCTGCGGAACTTTTCGTGGCTAGAGGCTTGATTACTTAGGGTTTATGCATGAGGAGGCTTCTTATAGGCGAAGAGGCAAGGTCAGTGGATTGCCAGGGGGCCCACACCACCTGGTGGCGCGGCCAGGGCTAGCCCGCGCCACCACATGGTGTGGCCACCCTGTGGCCCCTCTCCGACTCTCCTTCTGGCTCTATGAGTCTTCCGGGAAAATATCAACTTTGGCTTTTGTCCGGTCCAATTCCGAGAATATTCATTTTATGACTTTCCTAGAACCAAAAACAGCAGAAAACAGGCAGCTGACACTGTGGCTCTTGTTAATAGGTTAATCCAAGAAATCGTATGAAAAGTACTCCAAAGTGTGGACAAAACACAAGAAAGTAGATAAAACCAAGCATGGAACATCAAAAATTATAGATATATTTGCAATGTATCAACATCCCCAAGCTTAACTCCTACTCGTCCTCGAGTAGGTAAGTGATAAAAAGAAAGAATAATTTTTGAGGTGACATGCACCATCATATATTTGATCAAAGTATTTGTAAAACATTCAAAGCTAAAGATCATAGTACTTCAATCATAACATGAAAGACAAAGTTCTAGCAATAAGACAAAGAAACTATGTTCCAACATGAAAAGGCACAAACAAAAGACTCATGAATAACAATGCTTCGCAAGACGTTTGTTTGTTTCACATAAAAAAACATGGCATAGTAGCATTCAGCTTGTGCCTCAAAGAGTAGCAAATATAAACGCATAGGACACCTTCGAAGTTCATAAGAGTGACTAGATACAAATAGTTTAAAACAAGCAATATCAAAATATGCATCAATCAACTAGTCTTGGGACAATGCACATAGAACTAAGAATGGCCACTATGCTCTCAAAGTAGGTGCATAAAGGTAGAAGGTGGAAGAAAGACCTTCATAAAAGGAAGTAGGGATTCAAGTCTCATAAAGAGCTTCCAAAAATTATGGTACTTAATAGATTTCAGCTCTCATTGCCCCTATCATAAGCATCTTGAAGTGATTAAGGTTAAAGTGACACAACTAAGAGGATATGCTTGACAAGTTATAAGCCGAAATCTCATGTCCCTTGTGTACGAGGGCCTCTCCTCATGCTACTCAAGTTTATTCACCGGTAAGTTCTTGTCATCGTAAGTACATGTGTATCATAGAGAACCGCCAACGGGGTACCCCTTGTCCGATGATACGGAAGAATCCCCATATAAAAATGACAAGGCAAGAAGACAACGAGCATCTCAGCAATCTTCTTATTTACCATGGGAATATGGTGCTTTTATCTCTCTTTCCTCTTTTCATAATCTCATTTTTATTTTTCTCTTTTTTTTTCTCAATATAGGACTCTTTTTTTTATAAGAAGAATGCTTCATAGATAGGTCATTATGGTTACACTGCAGGTTTCCACCATGTCAGCATGGATTAGACCAGCGACCCAGGCGTTTCTCTAACACATATACATAACTCCATGGACTTACAAGCTCACCTTTCATTTCACACCGACGACATCCATATACAAAAGAGCATGATATCAACTAGGTACAAGTACCAAGTGCAATGTTGAAAGTGTTCCCCATGAAAGCATGGTTCTGCTAATTCCCAACAAATAAGTGCAAGCATATACAACATAGACAACACAATGGTTCAAGTTTATTAAGGGCAAGTAAAGTAAAGTGTGCCAACAAGTTCATGAGAGCTTTAATCACTAGTTTTCTCATAACAAGTTTAATTCGGAAGGTAGATAAAAACATGAATATACTTGGAATAGCATAAGCTAATAGGTAGGCATGGTGGACTATTTGTAATAACTTGGTTTAGGGAGTTGGATGCATGACTGGAACTCATACTTGGTTGTGGAGGCTAGCAAAAGACTGGGAGCGACAAACTAAGAGAGCAATAATGGCCATAATCATGCAGAGCAACAAAACATCATTGATCAAAGCGTAAAGTGATACTACAAGTTGAAAACTAAAGGATCATAAAGGCTTATGGTGACTTGAGATATTCATAACATGGTGTGAGCATGCGCCAAGTCAACCCAAATAAAGCATCAAAGGAGAATACCACTATACTATGCTTTAATATGCTAAAACCACGCATGATTCATCCAAGGCACATTAAGCAATCTCAATTGTTTATAACAAGTCATGCTACAACAAAGAATACTAACCATAAAGCCAAAACAATATCAAGCATGGCATGACAAAGCATAGGCCACAGTCAAAAACAAGCTCTTTTTACCGCATAAGCATGAACTTTCCTACTCTTTTCCAAACCAAACCAAACTATTTGCAAACCAATTGTATGAAAGAGGGGGTCCAACCAATTTATTCAGAAAACTAAGCAAACCAAGAAAACGAAAAACCAAAACAAAAACGAAAAAGAAGACGCTCCAAGAACAATACAACTATGCATGAAACAATAAAAATGAAGCGTTTGGAAGAAACCTGGGATTTTTATTGATGAAGAAGGGGATGCCTTGGGCATCCCCAAGCTTTGACGCTTGTAATTCTTGGATATTTCTTGGGGTGACATGCGTGGCATCCCCAATCTTGAGCTTTAGTCCATCGTTCATCTCATTACTCATTCCTTCCATACACCTGAAAATTTTCCTTCATACAAAACTTCATACAATCTTTATTAGCAACATTAGTGCACTCAAGATAAATAAGTCTTAAGGTCAGTTCTAACACCAAATAAACTTCCATTAGATCACTAGCTACTGTAGCACTTCCCTCAAAAAGCTCAATTCCCCAAAAACTCAAAAAGGAACCAACAAAAAGCAAATGCAAATAATGGCAGATCTGTCAAAACAGACCAGCAGGTAAAGACGAATTTTTTCGAAGACCTTTTGTTGCTCAAATCGAAAATTGTTGAACAAACGAAAGGTTGATAATAACCTGAGGCAGAATCAGAAACATTCACGCCTCAAAAAGACGTTCAGAGATTTTACACGAATTTTTACGGTGAAGCACAAAAATCTGTTTCGGGACAGCAACTTTCCCAATCATTACTTCTCTCTCATTAGAGGTTACTCTTGGCACAAAAAGCAATTAAAAAGGATAAGGAGCGGTTATTATAGAGGTAATAACTTCCAAGACTCAACTAAAATTTTTGGGTTATCTCCTAATAAGTACTTTTCTTTAACGCCTTTAAGTTAGACATGATAGTTTGAGAAGATGCTCACATAAGAAATATGAATTGAAGTCAAAGAGAGCATCTAGAAGAAAATTCAAAAAACATTTAAGTCTAAGCCACTTCCTATGCATAGGAATCTTGTAAAGAAACAAGTCATGAAAGCACAAAGCAACAAGCATAGGAAAGCAAAACAAGTGCAACTTCAAAAATTTCAGCATAAAGAGGGGAAACTTAATATTATTGAGATGCATAAAACCATGTTTCCCTCTCTCATAATAAATTTCAGTAGCATCATGAATAAAATTAACAATATAACTATCACATAAAACATTGTTATCATGAGCCACATGCATAAAAGAATTAATACTCTCCACATAAACATAGTCATTCTTATTAATTGTAGTGGGAGCAAATTCAACAAAATAGCTATCATTATTATTTTCATCACCATAATCATCAAATATAGGAGACATATTATAGTCATAATTAATTTTCTCCTCAATAGTAGGTGGACTGAAAATATCATATTCATCATTGTAATCATCATATATTGGAGGTTTTGTATCATCATAAGCAATAGAATAGCTATCTTCCAAAGCTTGGGAACTAAAAAGATCATTTTCATAAAAACTAGCTTCCCCAAGCTTAGACTTTTCCATAGCATTAGCAATAATGGTGTCCAAAGAATTCATACTAACAACATTGCTATTAGCATGCAAATAAAGTTCCATAGGCATTTTAATTTTCTCTTCAAACACTTCATGTCCTAACTCAAGATAAATACTATAAAGCTCTCTAATTTTTTTGTTGTATTCCATTAAGCCTAACTAGTGAAAACAAGAAACAAAAAGACAAAATTGCAGAATCTAAAGGAAATAACTTTGAGCACTCACACCGGAGGATGTGAGTACCCTTTACCTTACCTCCCTAGCAATGGCGCCAGAAGATAGGCGTTTGCCGTGGGAGGTTCTTCTTCTTTAATCCTCCAGTGTGAATACCTTTTACCTTACCTCCCCGGCAACAGCGCCAGAAAATAGCTTGATGTCTACGCACTTCTATTCTTGTAGACAGTTGTTGGGCCTTCAAGTGCAGAGGTTTGTAGAACAGCAGAAAGTTTTCCCTTAAGTGGATCACCTAAGGTTTATCGAACTTAGGGAGGAAGTGGTCAAAGGTATTCCCTCTCAAGAAATCCTACAATCAAGAAATAAAAAGTCTCTTGTGTCCCCAACACACCCAATACACTTGTCAGGTGTATAGGTGCACTAGTTCGGCGAAGAGATAGTGAAATACAAGTGGTATGGATATTTATAAGTAGTAACGGTGCCAGAAAATACTTTGATGGCATGGAAAAGACTAAAAGCAAACTGAAATAAAGATGGTGTCAAGCAAACATGTAACAAATCTAATAGCAAACGGTGTATCAATGTTTAGAAACAAGGCCTAGGGATCATACTTTCACTAGTGAACACTCTCATATAAATATATTCTTCTTTATGATACTACGCTGAACTACTCTCCGGTTGGACACTCTAATCAACGGTAGGGCTATAACAGCACACCTCATAGTAAGCCTCTCCCATCTAGAAAACCCCACACTGTCACCTTGAGTACTAGATGAGTCCAAAAAACACCACAATTTCATAGAGACATCCAACTCCAAATATAACCCATAACAAGTATTTATAATCTCTAGCCTAAGTGCCACCATGGTGAGCATGTTGTCACTTTCACACACACGGGGAGAGCAGAGATCTAATAAAGCACTTGAGTAGCAAGGTAGATCTATAGATTACAAGCTCATGATCACAATATGATCATGCATAGAGAGAGACAGATGAACACATAGCTACCGGTAGAACCCTTAGCCTCGAGAGAGAACTACTCCCTCCTCATAAAGGGAATAAGCAACGGTGATGGAGATGGTGGTGGAGATCGAGGGAGATGGCTTCAGGGGCACTTCCCCGTCCCGGCAGGGTGCCGGAACAAAGAGTTTCTGTCCCCCGAATCTCCCCTTCGGTGGCGGCAGCGCTGCGGAACTTTTCGTGGCTAGAGGCTTGATTACTTAGGGTTTATGCATCAGGAGGCTTCTTATAGGCGAAGAGGCAAGGTCGGTGGAGTGCTAGGGGGCCCACAGCACCTGGTGGCACGGCTAGGGCTAGCCCGTGCCACCACATGGTGTGGCCACCCTGTGGCCCCTCTCCGACTCTCCTTCTAGCTCCGTGAGTCTTCTGGAAAATATCAACTTTGGCTTTTGTCCGGTCCAATTCCGATAATATTCATTTTCTGACTTTCCTGGAACCAAAAACAACAGAAAACAGGCAGCTGGCACTGTGGCTCTTGTTAATAGGTTAGTCCATGAAATCATATGAAAAGTACTCCAAAGTGTGGAAAAAACACAAGAAAGTAGATAAAACCAAGCATGGAACATCAAAAATTATAGATACATTTGCAATGTATCACCGCTCTGCCAGATTCGTTCGCCACGCCGATCCCGCCGACTGCGACGGCCACGGAGGTGGAGCAAGCCCGCCTGCGGCTCGTGGAGGCGCAACACAAACTCGCCGAGCGCGAGAAATACCGCCTCGAATGAGAGACGGCGCTGGAGCTATCGCTCTATCACCAGCGCCGCATCAGGACCCGCCTGAACTCCAACATCCAGGGCCGCGTCCTGAACTTCAATGACGAAAGCGACCCTGCACGCGTCGCCGAGCGCGAATACTACGAGAACACACCACCAGGCGGAAGCAACCCCGCGAGACCACCACCTTGCACACCGGCAACCGGGGCCCCTCCACCACCCTTGGGCCGCACGCCCCCGCCGGACCAACCGCGGATCATTATCTCGCCTCAAGCCCGTGACGCCAACGGGCTACCATTATACTCCACCCCGATGGACAATGTCATCGTGGCCGACGCCGTGATCGCCAACCTCGACGTCCAAGCCGACGGCGCGCTACAGATCTAGTATGCCAAGGCCCTACTCATCAGGGCTGTCGAGCAACAAGTCGCGGGAGTCGACCCGCGGGGGTGGATGTACTCCCGTTCATCAGCAAGCAGGGCGGCATCAAGCGGCCACCCCAACGCATTAGTTTGCCCACCACCCCAGCCCCTGGAGAATGAACCACGGGCCGCCAATCCCGCGTTCTCAACCAACGAGCCGCGACCGGCGAATAACACGGTCGCTGCCAACGGGTAGCGCCTCGACACCCAAACAAACATCATCAACAACCAGGCATGGCGGTCGTGCCGGAACCAAGAGGCTTGCTCAGTCGAGTCATGACGCAATGCTTCGGGCCCATGATTCGCGGGGAAAAATACCCCGCCAACTTCAAGGCCCCCAAGGAGATCGAAAAGTATGACCCGAGGTACGATCCCGCTGTCTGGCTGGACACGTACCTCATGGCAATGGGAATCGCAGGCCACACCGACCTGCTCGCCGCTCGCTACCTCCCCATGATGATGGAGGGTGCGACCTAGCAATGGATCAACACGCTCCCCGCCGACAGCATCGATTCCTGGGAAGAAATGCGGGATGCCTTCATCAGGCACTTCAAGGCCCTGGAGCGATGCATCCAAGGACAACGCGAGTCGACTCGCCGCTCGATCCAAAGATGGCAAGAACTATGGATCAATGCCTCCGGCATCCACCCAGACACGGCGATACATTGCTTCAAGAACGCGTGCCGGTATGAAACCCTGGTCGCTAACATCAAGAGGGTCTACCGGACGCTCGACAACATCCCTGACCTCCTCGAGATCGCCAAACGCTACGTGGAGGAATACCCCAACCAAGACTCCGACGACGAGTCAAGAGAAAGACGCCGCACCAGCATCCACGACAGCAGGCGCCTACGCGACATGCGCTACAGCAACACCCAGATCACCGGCAAGCACCGCACGGACGGGCGAGTCGACTTCGACGCCAACGCCAGCTACGGCCAGCGCGACTCCAAGAACTACCGCCACGATGGAGGAACCTATCACGAAAGTGGCAATGCAGCGAGGCTGAAATTCGATCCCGCCGCCCTGCTCAATCAGCCCTGCATCTACCATAGCAGGGAGGGAAAACCCGCCACCCACACCACCGCTGATTGCCACTCTCTCAAAGAGATTGAGAAGGCGAGACGAGCAAGGGAGGACCCCAATAACAACCCACCTCGGGACAACGAGAACGGTAGCGGCTTCGGCACCACCGTCGGCTCGATACACACCTTCACCGGACTCGACACCAAACGAGAGAAGAAGGTGCTTTCCCGCGCGGTCGCCGTCAACGCGGTGACACAAGTCGACATCCCTCGCTTCCTCAACTGGTCCGAGAAGAGTATCACCTGGAGCCGCCAGGACCACGCGCCAAGGATCGAATACCCAGGGCGAGTCGCCCTGGTAGTCAGGCCCAAGGTGGGCGAATACTAGCTGCCAAAGACACAAATGGACGGTGCGAGTTCCATTAACATCATGTACCTGGACATGTTCAAGAGGCTCTAGCTCCCAGAAATAGCCATTGAGCCAACCCTAACGACCTTCCACGGCATCGTCCCCGGTCGGAAGGTATACCCGATCGGGAATGTGACACTGCTAGTCACCTTCGGCACTCCGGCAAACTACCGCACGGAGAGGATTGTATTCGAGCTGGTAAACTTCCGCAGCCCCTACCACTGCGTCCTGGGTCGCCAGGCATTCGCAAAATTCATGGTGACCCCGCACTACGCCTACAACATGATGAAGCTCCCTGGGCCAAGCAGCATCATCACCGTCCACGGCGACCCCGACATGGCCGTGGAATGCGAAGACAAAGGCGCCGAGCTTGCCGACGTCATCATCGCCGTGGAAACCAACCACGCGGAGGAGCTCGCAAATTACGCAGGCAACATTAACAAGGACGACCCCACCATCCTAAAGAAACCAACCGCCGCGAACTCCACGTTCGAGGCGACCACGCAAACTCACACACTCGAGCTCGTCCCAGGTGACTCCAGCCAGACGGTCACCATTGGGGCGCACATGAGCCCCGCATAGGAAAGCGCGCTCATCGAGTTCCTCCGTGAGAACCGCGACATCTTCGTATGGAAGCCATCTGACATGCCAGGTGTCCCGAGGGAACTCGCTGAGCACAAACTCAACGCCGACCCCAAAGTGGGACCAGTAAAGCACTCGCTACGGCCCTTCAATGAAGAGCGCCGTCAAGGAATCGCCGAAGAAGTTCAGCGCCTGCTAGCCGCAGGCTTCATCCAGCCAATCAAGTACTCTAAGCGGCTGGCAAACCCAGTACTGGTTCTAAAAAAGAACAACACATGGAGAATGTGCATCGACTACACCAACCTCAACAGCGCCTGCCCGAAGGAGGAGTTCATCCTACCGCGCATCGATCAGATCATCGACTTGACCGCGGGATTGGAGTCGCTGTGCTTCCTCGACACTTACTCTAGTTATAACCAGATCAATATGGCGGTCGAGGACGAGGAGAAGACGGCGTTCATTACGCCATTCGGTGCCTTCTGCTACACGGCCATGACATTCGGCCTCAAGAACGCAAGCGCCACATACCAGAGGTGCATGCAGGAGTGTCTAGCAAGCCAAATCGGCCGCAACATTCACGTCTACATTGACGACGTGTTGGTAAAATCCATCCGCCAGGACAACCTACTCGCCGACCTAGCCGAAACCTTCACAAACCTGCGGAGGTACAACATCAAGCTGAACCCCAGAAAATGCACCTTCGACATCCCCACCGAACAACTCCTGGGATATGTAGTCTCCAAGCGAGGCATCAAAGCCAACCCTACCAAGATCGACACCATCGCGCGACTCGAGAAACCCGAGTGCCTGCGCGACGTCCAGAAGTTGGCAGGGCGAGTCGCGGCCCTCAGTCGCTTCATCCCCTGACTAGGCGAGAAGGCAATGCCCCTCTACCGCCTGATGCGCAAGAACCCCACGTTCCAATGGGACGCGGAGGCCGACGACACACTCAAGCGCTCAAAGAAGTGATACTCGCGGCCCCACTACTCGCTACTCCACTCGACAAAGAGCCAATGCTCGTTTACGTCGCGGCCTCTACTCGAGTCGTCAGCGCCGTGATGGTCGTCGAACGACCGAAAGAAGGCAAGGAGCGCCCCATACAGCGCCCCGTCTACTACATCAGCGAAGTCCTAACGGACTCATGACAGCGCTACCCGCGATACCAAAAACTGGTGTATGCGGTATTCTGAGCACAGTGGCGACTCCCACACTACTTCCAGGAGCACCCAATTACGGTGGTCTCCTCCGCGCCCCTGCAAGACATCATACGCAATCGCGAGGCGACCGGGCGAGTCGCCAAGTGGGCCATCAAAATCGGCATCCACAACATCAAATACGAGCCCCGCAAAGTGATCAAGTCACAAGTCCTAGCTGATTTCCTTGCAGACTGGGAAGAAGCACAGCAGCCAGAGAAGCTCCCGTACCTCCACTACTGGTCGCTCCATTTTGACGGCTCCAAGAACGCCGACGGCGCAGGGGCTGGGGTCATACTGACCTCTCCCAAAGGAGACAAGCTCTGCTACGTGCTCCATCTCAACTTCAAGCCCGGCACCAACAACATGGTAGAATATGAGGCCCTCCTTCACGGCATGAGAGCCGCTAAGGAGATGAACGTCAACCGCCTAAGATGCTATGGCGACTCCGACCTAGTCGCTGGCCAAGTCGTCGGGATGTGCCACACCGTCTCCCCAACAATGATCGTGTACCGCCAAGCTGTCGACCAGTTGGGAGGACACTTCAACGGCTACGGCGTCGAGTGGATTGACAGGCGCAAGAACGAGGAGGCAGACGCCCTCTCCCGCATCGGATCGACCCGACAAGCGCCACCAGTAGGTGTCTTCCTCGACATCACCCACAAACCATCGGTTAGCCCACCAAAAGAGATCAACGTCGGGATCCCACTGCAACCAGAACCAGCCTTAGTCGCCATGGTTGTGGAACCTAGCGACTGGACAGCACCATACATCGCCTTCTTAGAACACAAACTCCTACCAAGCAATGAGACGGAGGCACGAATGATCGTGCGCCGCTGCAAATCCTTCGTCATCATCAACGGCGAGCTCCACAGACGCATCGTGACCGGCGTGTTCCAGCGCTGCGTACAGCCAGAAGAAGGCCGGAAGATCCTCCAGGATATTCACGCCGGCGACTGCGGCCATCACGCCGGCGCCAAGTCGCTAGTCGCCAAGGCCATGCGGCACGGTTTCCATTGGCTCACCGCACATGCCGACGCCACCAACATCGTCCAACGATCCGTCGGGTGCCAGAAGTACGCCCACCAGACGTACCTCCCTGGCTCGGCACTCAAGACCATCCCCATCACGTGGCCATTCGCCGTATGGGGCATGGACATGGTAGGCCCGTTCAAGAAGGCCCTGTATGGCTTCACTCACCTCCGGGTCGCAGTCGACAAGTTCACCAAATGGGTCAAGGCCAAGCCAATAAAAAAGTGCGACGGCAAGACGACCACCAAGTTCCTACGCGAGCTCATCTACCGGTACGGCTACCCGCACAGCATCATAACAGACAATGGCACCAACTTCGCCAAGGGGGCCATGGCGGAATTCTGTGAAGAACATGGCATACGACTCGACCTCGCATTAGTCTCCCACCCAGAGTCAAATGGCCAAGCAGAACACGCCAACTAGAGCGTCCTCCACGAGCTCAAGCCGCGACTCAAGGTGCCCCTCGAGCGCACCCCAGGATGCTGGGTCGACGAGCTCCCCTCTATGATATGGGGGATCCGCACCTCCGTTAATCGCTCCACCAGGTTCACGCCCTTCTTCATGGTGTATGGCGCCGAGGCCGTAATGCCAAACCTAGAGCACGACTCACCTCGAGTCGCCAACTATGTCGAGGCGGCCAACGAGGTTGCCCGCCAAGACAGCATGGATCAACTCGACGAGGCACATGACCTAGCTCGCTCCCGCACCACCATATACCTGCAAGGACTCCGCCGCTACCACAGCCACCGAGTGCGAACTCGCACCTTCCAGGAAGGCGACCTGGTCCTATGACTGGCCCAAGATAAGAAGGGCATGCACAAACTCTCCCCCGCATGGGAGGGGCCGTTCGCCATAGGCCGAGTCCTTGGCAATGATGCCTACTACCTCATCGACATACGGGTGACGGCCAGCTGGAGGTCGGGAGGCCATGGAATGTAACCCTCCTCAGAAAGTTCTATACTTAGAACCTCACATTGTACTCCGCTGGCATATATAATCAAACTCATCCAGATCGCACAAATTGTGTCCACTCGCCATATTCTTGTGCCACTCGCACTCGTACATATTAGCTATACGCTACTTACGGAAGTCAACCTCTGGTCGAGTGACCGACACAGCTAAGTAGTGCGGCACAAGGGCACCGGAAAAATTTGGGCCTTGGGTCGTCCACAAAAACGCCAACATGGAGCCGCCATTGGAGTCGCCTAGCCCAACTAGCCCACCGGGCCAAGACAACTGGTACACGCTTCTCACAGCGACCTGTCCCTCCCATCCTCGTGCAAAGCGACTCGAACGGTTAAGTACCACGCACGAGGACTCCGCAAAACGGGAACCACAACGCGACTCGGGAACACACCAAGTAAGAGAGCTGCCTAGGACTCGCCAAGCAACTAGCTCTCCGGGCCAGGGTAAGAGACGCGTTACAAACAACGCATTCACAACGAGCAACAGGAACATGACCAAGATGGCCGAGCACCATGCTCAGGGACTCGCTTACAAGTCAGTCCTACTCGCGCTCGGGGACTCGCCACTCAGAAGACGCGAGAGATAAAAATAGTGCATAACCAAAACAATACACAAAATTATACAATCGAGTTATACCCCATTAAAGGGCGGACACGCTCGGGGACTTGCTCAACCAAAAACAAACACACCACACAATCCTAGTCGCAATACGAGTCGATTGACTCCCCTCGGCATATATTGCAAAATACTTAACAACAGTCGCCACTTGGCATACATCACAAATTGGAAAATTACATTGTTTATTCCACAGGCCTTGACGAACAAGAAGCGCCACCCCCGTTGACACGAACAAAAGGCTGCCACGGGTTCGTCGGGTACGTCGTTAGCAACTTCGACAACGACGACCGGAATGGCTGCTCCGACTTCATGTCGCGATGCCCCGGCTCGGGGTCGCCAGGCGCCAACACCGTCTCCTGGTACGGCAGCAAACCCCCCATCGCCAAGACCCGATCAGCGTAAGGGGCGGCCTTCACGGTCAGCTTCAGCACCTCTGACATCTCCACCGTGCCGGTCGCCGATGGGCAGCCACTCGTCACGTCGTCAAGGTCGAAGTTGTCGGGGAAGTGGGCGAGACCTAAGCTCAACGCTGTGGTGGCCCCGCACCTGAACGCTGAGCGCGTCATCCACTCCACGACGACAGGCACCTCCTCCAGATAGCACCACACCTCCGTAAGGCCCCTAGTAATAACTTCGGTGGGGGACATTCCCTGAAGAGCCGATTGGACGCACAACTCCGAAGCCGTGGCCGCGTTCACCACGGTAGTGATGCACTGCGAGGCATTGTAGGTCTGCACCACCGGATCTCTTTAGCCTATCATAGCAGCAAAATCAGGCGTCAGTGAAACTATGAAACCCCCCAATCTGGGACTCGACAAATGGGTCAGGCAAATACGGAGACTCACCAAGGAGTTTGCGGCAGTTCTCCGTGACGTGCTTCCCCAAGGCGGTTTGCTCATTATGCAGCCCCATGATGATGGAATCTGTGGCTTTGCGTTCTTCCTCAGCCGCAGCAACAGCAGCCTTTGCTCGCTCCTCCGAAGAAACTGAGGCCGCTTTCACCTCCTCCAAGTCTTGGACCAAGGAGGCTATTCGTCCATTCGCCGCGTCCAGCTCGGCGAATGGAACATACCCCTGACGGGCCTTGGAAATCGCAGCCGGGAAACCATCTGCAAGAGAAACCATGAGCATGTTGTACACCACTAGTTCACACCTGACAGAGGAAAAGAAAGACAAACAGATACTCACCAATAGTTTCCTGAAGCAGCTGGTTCGCCTATTGTGCTTCATGCAAGTCACGCTCCAAGCGCTCTCTCGCGGCCTACCGATCGGTCGACTCCCTTTGCAATCCCTGCAAACAAACAACACACCTCAGCATTTGACAAAACAAAAACCCAGTTCCCAGCCGCTGAAATTCAGCGACCAGGAACTCGGGGACTGGAGAAGGAGAAAGAAACTCAATTCTTAGCCGCCGAAATTCAGCGACTAGGAACTCGGGGATTGGAGAGGAGCAAGAAGTTCAGTTCCTAGCAGCTGAAATTCAGCGGCTAGGAACTCGGGGACTGGACATACCTGAATAGGAGCGCCGAGCATCCTGTGAAGTTCTCCGGCGTCAGTCCACGGGATCATGAAGGAAGTGCGCCCGCGACAGGACCAAATGTCCGCATCCATGATCTCTGGACTCTGCGGAGACTGGGTGTCCGCCACACCTGGAAACCCCCTCTCCATGAAGCGCGGGAACGTCGCCGACGCTCTGGCGGGGGCACTGGTTGTCGGGGCCAGCGCTTCCGGCACGGATGCAGCCAAGCCTGGTTCCGATCGTGCCGCCACCACCTCTTCGGCGACCAACGCAGCATCTGCCTCCATGGCGCTGTCCTTGGCTGTAGCGTCATCGGCACCCCCCTTCTGCTTCTTCGCGACTCCCGCGGTCGCCACATCTCCGACGGCCTTTCTCTTCTTGGGGAGGTCGCACTGTCCCGTGGGGGCGGCCGGTGGAATCTTGGCCACCGAAGGACGGCCAATCTTCTTGGCCCCAAACCTGTACGAGTTCCCACAATCAATATAAAGACAATACAAAAGAGCGAGGTGAATCGGGATGAAGGAGCAGTACTCACTTAGCGACCGGGAGGACGCGAAGCCCGGTGCTGATATGGGCAGGCTTGTCCAACTCGGGACCCAACTTGTGGGTGAGCCCCCTCTTGAAGATGTCTGAAGCCCATGAAACTGCGGGCTTCCTCGACGATGAAGCTGCAGTACCCGGGATTTCCGGCTCCGACGCGGCCGCCCTTGACGGCTGCAGCGACTTGGATGTCGTCGCCTCACCTGCTTCTTGGCTTGGAACCCCCGAGGCCGTCAGCGCAATCGCTGCCAGGGGAACCTCTACCACTACCTCCGTGTCCTTGCCCTCTAACCCCTTTATCGGGATTGCATCCTTTGGTGCCTTGTGCGAGACTTCGGGGGAACCTTCATCATCAGAATCGTCATCCGACTCGAACACCACCGCCGATTTGGACGGCGATGTGGGCCTCTTCGCTGGCAACTTAGGCTTGCATGCGGGCTTCGACGGCGTAGCAGTATGCCGGGACGTGTGCTCCTGTGCGACCTCGGCACCTCTGTCGTGTTCGTCCAGGCTTGGGCTCACCTCGAACTCACGTTGTTTCTGCATGCGGGTCTTGTGAGCCACAGGCGCTAGAGGAGGAAACTCCTCCTCCTCCCCGTCGCTGTCGGAACAGTCTCCTTCGGAGTCCTCCTCTAGTTCTTGGGGAACCTCCTCATCGAGTGGAGGGAGCTAACCTTCCAACACCTGAAAAAGCTGAGAACCACCACGAGTAAAACACCAACCGCGGCGACTGAGAACTGAGGTATGGGCATAGCGACTGGGAAGAAAACTTACCGTGGGGGCTTCATTCTTCACAGGAGTATACGGGGCGAGCCCGACCACGCCGATGAACTCTGCATCAGTAATATTTTTCAGGGCAGCCTTGTAGTCCTCGGCCTCCCATGATTCCTTGCTGGTTCAGGAGGGGTCATGCTTCCCGCTGTATTCATACATCCAGTGCGGCCGAGCCGACAGCAGAACCAGACGCCGCCCGAGCCAGCAGTTGTAGAGGTTGATCAGAATCAACCCCTGGTCCTTTAGCTTCAAGATCTGGTCCATAATTTCTGCAACGGCCATCCACTGGTCTTCGGGAAGCTTCTTCGGCGCCAACCGGCAAGGCTCGCTCCTCTCGGCGACGAACTCGGGAAGAGCCACCTCGCCGGTGGGAGTGGCTTCTTTGACATAGAACTAGCTCTTCTTCCACTCGTCGGCGGCCTTCTTCGGCAGGAGGATCTTGACGAAATTGGCCTTCGGCTTCAGTTGGAATGTGACACCACCTGCGGCCAACATCAAGCCACTGGACGCCTCGCGGCCGATACAGCCGTGGAAAAGCTCCAGCCATAGCGGGATGTACGGCCTATAGCCGGGGTAGCATTCGCAGAAGGCGACGAAGATCGCCAGATGGTGGATGCTATGCAGACCGAGATCCGATGGCTTGATCGCGTAATACGCGTAGAAGCGGCGGAAAAAGAGTGAAGTGGGGAATCCCAGACCCCTCTCAAGATGGCTGGGGAAGCAGATGAATTCGCTGGGTCGCGGCTTCGGCTCGGTCTCGGAGGAGGGCGGAACCCGCCAGTTCCCCTTGCGAAGTACTCCGGCGTCCTTGAAAGATTTAAGCTGGGCTGTGGTACACTTGGATTTTCCCCATTAGCCTTTGGGAGGCCCCATCGAGTAGGATGTGGAATCGCACGATGCAGAAAAGACAAGTCGGAAGAATGTAGGTAGGGAGATTGGAGACAGGAAGAACGGATGAGGAAGAATGAAGAATGTGGAGAAGGTCTGCAGAGCTGAACCATCACTCCCCTTATATGGGAATGCCACCCGCCAAAATCAGGATAGTCGTTCCTCACGGTAATTGCGTGAAGTTACCGTTGGAAATTCCAACGGATAGTTTGACCAGATTTGACGGTCCAACTCCTTTATTTCACCCGCTACCCGCCAGTCTTTTCCACTCGCCGAAACAACGATTTAGTAGCAGTAACATTCTTTGGGATGGCGAATGGAAACATGGGGAAATTCTCCTTGGTTCTGATGGAGTCCATCGCCGACTCGACTGGACACCCAAGTTGGGCTCGCCTATTCCGAACGCCAAAAGGACTCTTGCGCCTGCATCAACGATGGCCTCGGGGACTACTGATGGGGATATGCCAAAGGGGGTATGCCCAGCAGGATGTTCCGAGTGGGCCGAAAGGCCTGTGAGTGCGCCTGGAGAATGGCGACTGGACTACAATGGAAGGAGAAGCCTGGCGACTGGCGATTGGAAGCCCATGAGCATAACAGAAGCCCAGTCGGATTAGGTCAAAAACTCTGAATCCTTATCTTGTTCGGTTGTAACCTGTAAACCCTAGCGAGGTGCCTCATATATAAACCTCCCTAGGGTATCCTAGAGACTCACGTTCCATCATACACCCCCTCAAGCGACTCACTGCATAGCTGCCGAGCTCGCCACCCCTGTAACTCGCTCTCCAATAATCTAATCTAGCAGGAGTAGGTCTTTACCCTTCGGGGGGCTGAACCTGGGTAAACCCATGTGCATCCGCACCCATCTCGCACTGTAGATGGCCACCAACTCTTCCTCACGAAACACTCAATCGCTGCCAGTGGCAGCGACTGCCGTGGCCATTTCCACGACAACTAGAGGCACACAGAGGTTATCAAGCAAGGCATAGAGGAGCCCAATAGAGGCGTAATCAACCCTACTCATTGTCCTCACAAAAAGAACCGAAGAGGAAGCAGAGGATGGCCGGCAGAGAAGCAGAAACGATGGCACGGGGAGCACCCCGAAGGGCCACTGCAACCCGCCGCAACCGCACGTCAGATCCACCGGAGAAGAGAGGCGTACGCCGTGAGAATCCGGCGCACCATCGCCGATGCTTCAGAGCGGCAAACCCTAACCCTAGCATAGGGCACGGGTCAGCACGGCCAGGAGAAAGCACCAACTGCGGATCTGCTTGGACAAGGTGAAGCGACATCATCGACTGAGTCACCGTGCACTGTGGCGGTGGCAACAGCGGACGGATTCGGCCGGAATCATGCGCGGTGGTGGCGGTAGACGGAGGAGGTGGTCGCTTGTGCGAGAGAGTGAGAGAAGGGAGGAGAGTGTGCGTGTGTGGGGGGGACTCGGCCTGTGGGCAGCCCAGTACCACTCTGGTGGGTCTAACCAGGCCAAGTGGGCCGGGTTAAGTTGGGTCGGGCTAGCCCCATGGGCCAGGCCCGTATATTAATAGGGTTATTTAAAAAGGGAATAATTACAAATATACCCCTGAGATAAAAATAACTCTAGATAAATAAATAAAAATCTTAAAAATACAAATAATATATCTATGAACTCACAAAAATAATTTCTATTGAATAAAAATAATCAATAGAATTTTTGGCAATTAAAATTTAGGGTTGTTAATAATAGGATGCTAATTAATTTTGAATTTTACAAAAATGTGGGAAACACCTAAAATTGTATAAAATTCACATTTAAGATCCTAAATGAATATACTATTGTAGAAAAATACTAATTTATATTTTTGCAAAGTGAATTTGGTTTGATGAAAATAAATCCTATTTCCTTAAAGGAATTTCAGAAAATATTTAAGTGAAATAAATTCATAGAATGATATTTGTCTTTTATTAATTAAATAAAATAGTAAGCTTTTACTAAAAGGGTAAAAATGCAAGGAAGCAAATAATAAACCATTGCATGCATTACTATGCATTGCATATTGCTTCTTTAAATATTGTCCTTATCGGCAATAATGGTTCTTTGTAGAAACCGAAGCTCAAGGGCAGCTGGAAGCATCCGACTTCACTACCTTGTAGTCATAAGGCAAGTTCATAACTTGCTCATGTCCTTTGAAGAGTCTTTATCAAAGATATTGCAATTGTGTTTTATCATCTATGATTTGGAGAAAGAAAATGATATCTTCTCTAATAAATAAAATGTAGTATCATCCTCAGTGATGATAAAGATGAGCAATGGAACTTAGGGTTCCAATTGCATCAGTCACATAGGCTTAACAACCCATGACATCAGTGATTCTAGCGCCGTATAATACACGTTAACCATGAGATTTGGAATGATACAGAGAAGTCAGCTGTATCTTCTTCCTTTCATATGGAGGCAAGATGACCTTATCTTAGGGATTCCTGGTATGGATCCAACATATGGGTGGGCACCCTTAGGCCCCACAATTTTGGTGTCTAGATTATTTATGAGTGGCTGCCAGATGTATAGTCGGGCCTTTTATGGATCTTACCAGGGGCGTCACCACTTCATAGAGTCTTCGGGAACTCACCAGGGTTATAGCTTGCCCTAGTTGGAGGCTTAACGGAGGTGTAGTCAGCCCCGGAGGATCATGTAGACATATGGGGTCATGGAGAGGGCAGTGATTGGCTTGGATCACCTACTGGGCCCCACATCATGGAATTGTGGACGAGAAAGTATGCCTAGTTGTGCAACAAGGAGTTGGTCTCTCATGGGTAAAGCAACGCACCTCTGCAGAATGTAAGAATTGTGACATGTTACTCCCTGTTCCGGGAAGGAGCTACCAACGCGGCAGGAAAGGAACGCCATGAAGTTCTGGTCAACCTGTGAAGGCTGATGGGCATAGTTTTTGATAATAAAATTAATCTTTGAAGAAAGGTTTACGAAAATTTTCATAGTACCAAGGACGAATCGTCCGACGTGGTAGATAGAGCATCAAACTTCCCACATTGCATATAATGAACTTGTTGGGTAATGTTGTTAATCACTCTTTCCTTCGAACCCCTGCTTAGATTCTGAGAATCCAGAAGACACTTGAATGTACGTAGCTGATGGACAAGAGGACCTCTGCTACGAGGAACCTGGCCTGTCCAAAGGAGTTGAAGGGGTGGACTATGAGATACGCTATGGAGTGGAGGGCAACGAGTCTGAGTAGTTGCCTTAGTTATTAGTAAACTAATTGAGCCGAGCAGCAGGAAATATATAGAATAACTTGTTGAGCTCAATTCGAAGTATGAGTTTAGTTTTTATATCTTCCACTGAAACTACTTAAGCTTGGTTTGTACTTTCATAATATTTGAAGTTTGAGAACTCTTGGTTTGTAATAAGGAAGTGTGTATGTTTGTAATATGGACGCGCAATGTTTATGTTGTACCACTCCGAGGGGTGTGATATTTACAGAATGGTGTTCTGTGAATGTCATATCAACGACTATAGTGTACTACACATGCAGTGGTATGCTGGGTCACCGCAGATGGTATCAGAGCAATTGCTTTGACCTTAGGTTGGAAAACTAGTAAAGGGAAATAACTGTAAGAATCTAGGAGCAACAGTAAAGAGTTCTCTAGAATATATGATGAATATTCAATTGGGAATATTTCGTTATATTTTTAGTGCGATAATTCTTTATTATGATGCATCATTATAAATAATGGATACTAATAATTTGTATATCTAAACAGTGGAAATGGCACCAAAGTTTCCAAAATAGACTTTGGCAAGGAAAGAAGAGACTCTCGATGATTATCAGGGGGCTTTAACTGAACAACTTCGAGAACTGTTGTGGGTGTTTGGTTGCACAACTAATATCCCAGTCAATACCATTACCTACCATGATGGGAGAATGTTAGCCAAATATCGTGTTAGCATCCAACTACCAAAGAAGCTTAGTTTATATCAGAACTTACCTATGGGAGAAGGTAGAAGTCACCTAGCAGCATATCATGTTGCTATTGTGGAGGGAACAGCCAATGTTTGGGAACATAAAGCACATATTCTGTGATTCCTCATGACTCTATAGACAAAGAACCGGAAGCGGATCATCTTACTTTAGTAAGGAAGCATCCAAAACTAGCCTCTAAGTTTATCGATCTGTATCGACTGATGGTTGGGTCTTTGTATAAGACACATCAGGTTATTGTAGAAGATCAGGTTGATATGCTTGAGGATTTAACGAATCCTTAAAGAAGGGAGAAGTTAGCATCTAAGCTGGAAAATAAAGCCGTGGATAGGGTTAACCCAGTTTTCAAGGATATACCTATAGATCCAGCATATTTTACACCATATCCATATTCACCGATACCATAACCTATTAGATATCCTGATGAGGGCACTAGTCATCAAGTACCACAGAGTTATTGGGGAACTCAGGACTCTGAATTACCTATTGGGAATTCTGAAGGCTGGAGGTACGGATCAATGGATGGATCTGCTGGGAATCCTATTCCTGTGGAATATTCAGTTGGAGATTCGGGGAGACTAGTCGCATGGGCGTAAGATCTTATTTCGTTGATGGAAGAGATGTCCATGTAGAATATGTTGAGTCCAAGGAGGAAGATCCTGAAGAAAGGGTGTTCGAAGATTATCCTACTCTAGATAATGTGCACTATCTAATCATAGCTGAGGACTATTGTACCTAGCAGAGTACTTGGTGGGCACCGCAAGGGGAATATTCTGTTGATTCCTCCAGAATTGGGATGCAGGAGATGGATGAAGAAGAGAGTGATGAGGATGATTCAGTAGATACTTTAGATGAGTTGGAAGGCATGGATACACTTCAGATGAATGACGTGTCAAGTCCAGAGACTTCTGATACTGAATATCGTCCGTCGAAGAGGCAAGTCATTCCACAGTCGGTGTGTCGTACTTCACGTCAGCACGGTTGTACTCCGGGTATGTACGATGAACGACGCAACTTCTAGGGAGTGTGACTTTGATTAGGGGAATCTCCACAGGAGACGAGAGTTGGAGTTGGAGTACTTGATGTAAATAAATAAGTGGGATAGTACCACATGATTTGGTAATGTTTAATGAGCAAGGGCTTGTAATCACGTTGTATAAATTATATTGCTTGTAATGTAGAATATGTGTGTAATGCGTATTTGGTTTTTATTTGGATCTTGTTTTCCATTGTGTGACTAGTTCTGTGCATGAAGTTGAGCTCAGAACACATATGAATGATGTAATTATGAGTATTCACTTATGTTATAAGACTAGGGGGTATGGAAATGGGTGTAGAAAATGATACTGAGCAGCAGCGCATGGAGCGCGAAGCCAAACGCCAGAATGCAAGCGGATTTACCACCACCACCAATGAGGCCATTGATGGAGCAGAACTTTATGCAGTACATGCAAATGATGCAAGAGTCCCAGAACAAATTCATGGAGGGTTTGGTAGATCTAGTGGGACATTAGAGGGCACCTCAAGGACGTGGTGTTAGTCTTTCGGATTTCCAGGATACCAGGCCTTTACCTTTCCCATCCGCTCTAGAACCAATTGATGCAGAGGACTGGTTAATAGATATCGAAAGAAAATTGAGAACTATAGGATGCAATGAGGAAGAGAAGTTGAGGTATGCAACGCACTTATTAACCGGACCTGCAGCGTCATGGTGGGAGATTCAGCTCGCAATGCAACCTCCAGGAAGAGAGTACAGTTGGGAGGAGTTTAAACAAAGGTTCCGTGAATATCATGTTCCGGAAAGTATCATAGAGTTGAAGCATAGGGAGGTTGAAGAACTGCAACATGGATACTCCAGTGTCATGAAGTATATTCGGGAGTTTAGTGATTTATCTCGTTATGCTGCTGAAGAAGTTCTCACGGAGGCGAGTAGGAAGAAGAGGTTCATGCGTGGACTAAATCCATTTTTGAAGATGCAGTTGAGGCTTGCCAGCACTCAAACTCTTCAACAGTTGCTTGATGCAGCCATCACTTTTGAAGATGATTACAAAAATGTCCAAGAGGACAGTAGGAAGAGAGCAAAGAAGGAGAGAAAGAGGATTCAGGCAAGTAAACCCAAAACCAATCTAGAGTTTCAACCTAGAAACCGACCCTACAACAACAACAAGAGGAGTATCAACAACACTGGAGGATAATTCAACCCCAGAAGGAATGTCATATGTCATAATTGCAAACTTCCAGGACATGTCAAAAAGGATTACCAAAAACTAGTGATAATTTGTTATGGATGTGGACTAAAGGGTCATATTAAGCCTGATTGCCAAAACAAACCACCCGGTGGTTGGCCCAGAAAAGGCGGAGGACAAGGCGGTGGAGGCGGAGGTGGACAGCCTA
This sequence comes from Avena eriantha, assembly GCA_910589775.1. Classification (NCBI taxonomy): domain Eukaryota; kingdom Viridiplantae; phylum Streptophyta; class Magnoliopsida; order Poales; family Poaceae; genus Avena; species Avena eriantha. Next base: position 243,031,625 of record OU342741.1, on the reverse strand, counting down.
ATAGAGGTGGAAGCTATGCCAAAAATAATAATGGCAAGAGGGGTAGACCTACGGGAAAGCTGAATTGCACAACCTTGGAGGAGGTGGATAACTCAAATTAGGCGGTGATAGGTACGCTCAATATTCTCACAAATCCCGAAAAGGTTTTATTTGATACTAGTGCCACTACTTCTTTCATATCTAAAGAGTTTGGTGATAAATTCGAGATTAGAAGGGCATCGTTAGAAAAACCTATGACCGTAGTTACCACCAGAGGGATCATGGTAGTTAGACATATTAAACTAAACCAAGTCATCTCAATCTATGGTCAAACCTATTATGTGGATCTTTATGTGATTCCATGAAAAGGAATAGCAGTAGTTCTGGGAATGGATTGGATGCCAGACTATGGAGCTTAGATCAATTGTGAAGAAAAAACCGTTTCAATCAGGTCTCCAAGTGGAGGAAGGATAGTCTATCAGGCGGATAAACATAGTCATATCATGGTAGATCTGCAGTTGAACTCAATGAAGGAGGCCAAATTAGAAGATATTCCAGTGGTGAAGGAGTTTCAAGATGTTTTTCCAGCAGAATTACCAGGAATGGCACCTGATCGGGAGATAGAGTTCACTATTGACCTGATACCCATTACAACACCAATAGCTCAAGCACCATATAAGATGGGGACCAAGGAATTAAAAGAGCTTAAAGAGCAAATTGATGAATTAGCCCGGAAAGGATTCATACAGGAAAGTGTATTTCCGTGGGGAACTCCGGTGATCTTTGTGGATAAACGAGATGGTGGACGGAGAATGTGTGGGCATTATAGAAATCTCAACAATGTCACTATCAAGAACAAGTATCCATTACCAAGTATTCAAGATATATTTGACCAAGTCAAGGGAGCAGGAGTATTCTCCAAGATTGATCTAAGATCAAGATACCACCAGATAAAAATTAAACCTGAGTATTTAGTATCATTTGTATCAAGGTATGGACATCATGAGTATTTAGTCTTACCTTTTGGTCTGACTAATGCACCAACAATATTCATGAATTTGATGAACAAAATATTCATGCCGTATTTGGACAAATTTTTCAGTATTCATTGATGATATTTTGATATACTCCAAAGATACAGAAGAGCATGCAGAACATTTGAGAGTAGCATTACAATTCTTAAGAGAACATAAGCTTTATGCTAAGTTCAGTAAGTGTGAATTTTGGTTGGACAAAGTAGATTTTCTGGGTCATGTGATAAGTAAGGATGGAATTGCTGTAAATCCATCCAAAGTTCAATCAGTACTGGATTGGAAGGCACCAACCAATGTGAAGCAAATCTGAGGTTTCCTAGGTATGGCCGGATATTATCGAAGGTTCATTGAACGTTTTTCCAAGATAGCTGGACCAATGACCAAATTGCTAAGAAAGAACACACTATTCATATGGAATGAGAAGTGCGAGGCGAGGTTTCAGGACTTGAAGACCAGATTAACTACCGCCCCAATCTTAGCAATTCCGGAACCAGGAAAAGATTACACAGTATATTGTGATGCATCCAAAGAAGGATTAGGTTGCGTGCTTATGCAAGATCATAAGGTAATTGCTTATGGATTTAGGAAATTGAAACCACATGAAGTGAACTATCCAACCCATGATTTAGAGTTAGCAGTAGTAGTGTTTGCTTTAAAAGGATGGAGACATTTTCTCTATGGGGCAAGATGTGAGTTATATACATACCACAAAAGTCTCAAATATTTCTTCACTCAAAAGGAATTGAATATGAGGCAAAAGTGGTGGCTGGAGTTGATTAAAGACTATGATCTAGCAATCAATTATACCCCTGGAAAAGCAAATGTTGTGCTAGATGCTTTAAGTCGGAAAAGCACATATATACAACCTTTGAATAGAGAACTGCCGAAAGAACTAAATATAGATTTGGAAAGGATGTAAATACAATTTACGAGTACAACAGTTCTTGGAGGATTAGCTACCACGCAGGTGATTGAAGAACAGAGATCTTCAACATGACATTTTTAGACATCAAGGTGAAGTTTCTTTCATTACTGAAGAAGTTCGAAGAATCTCTTAAGGTCAAACTTTAGTTTTTCACCTAGGAGATTATGGATCTTTATGGTTTCAAAACCGTCTTTGTGTACCCGATGTGTCAGAGATTCGAGAATTGATAGTTCGAGAAGCTCATGAAACACCATATTCCATACATCCGGGTAGTACAAAGATGTACATGGATTTAAAAGAATTGTTCTGGTGGAATAATAAAAAAAGAAATATTGCAGAGTTAAGGCATACTTGCCAAAGGGTTAAGGCAGAACATCAAAGTCCAACAGGACCATTATAGCCTTTAGAAATTCCAGAATGGAAGTGGGAAGAAATCAGGATGGATTTTATTACAGGGCTACCCATGACACCAAAGCGAAAAGATATGATATGGGTAATTGTAGATAAACTTACGAAAACTGCACATTTTATTCCAGTGAACCAAAAGGATAATGATGAGAAATTAGTGAAAGTTTATGTCAAAGAAATTGTGAGTAAGAACGGTGTACCCAAGGAAATTGTGTCTGATAGAGGATATGTGTTTACATCAGCATTTTGGAAACAATTACATGCAGCACTAGGTTCAAGGTTACCTATCATCCAGAAACCGGAGGCCAGACAGAGAGGACCAATCAAATCTTAGAAGACATGCTTAGAGCTTGTGCATTAGATTTTGGAGGTTCGTGGCAAGATCATCTACCATTGGCAAAATTTTCCTACAACAATAGCTATCAGAGTAGTCTGAGGGCAGCACCTTATCAAGTACTATATGGAAGAAGGTGTAGATCACCTATATGCTGGTATGAACCTGGTAGTAGCAAAGAATTTGCACCAGATTATAGCAAGGAAAGAGAAGATATCATCTATATCATTAGAGATCGGTTGAAGATAGCTTAGAGTCGACAAAAGAGTTATGCTGATCACAGTCGTAGATCATGGCATCTAGAAGTAGGAGATATGGTATATCTCAAAGTGAGTCTGATGAAGGGAGTCAAGAGGTTCGGAGTCAAAGCAAAATTAAGTCCTAGGTACATTGGACCATTCAAGATATTAAGTCGGAACAGAACAATAGCTTATGCTCTTGAGTTACCAAAGAGGTTAGCTCAGGTTCACAATGTGTTCCATGTTTCACAACTTCGGAAATGTCTTAAAGTCCCAGATGATGCCATCACACATCAAGAGATTGAATTACAAGTAGATTTTACTTACATTAAGAAACCCTATAAGATTCTAGAGGGAAAATGGAAGATGTTAAGGAATAGGGCAGTCAAATATTATAAGATACAGTGGGAACATCACCCAGAGCGAGAAGCCACCTGGGAGAAAGAAGATGATTTGAGGGAAGCATATCTGGAATTATTCAAGTACCATCCGCAAACTTCGGGATGACGTTTAATCTAAGGGGGCAGTTTGTAACATCCCATCATTAGGATCCAACAAAGGGTAGAAATAGGTATAAGTTTGTGCATGCATGCATCTGTAAAATTAGGGTAAATTTTTCACCAAACAAAATACTAAAGGGATCAGAGTTTCTTTCACTAACTAGAGGTAGGAATAGCTCTTGTTAGTGATTGTTGTGAATTTTGACATGACCTTTAGGCAGTATTAAGAATTTGGGGAAATTACTTTGAATTCAAATTTGAAATTCAAATCAAATTGAAAGTATCTAAGTACTAGAAGTCATTAGTGTTGAAGGGTTTTCCAAAATAAAATCTTATTAACATTGTTTGGTTTTAATAAAGAAATAGTAATCAACAATATGAATTAATGACAAGGAAAATTAAATAAGAAGTAATTCCTATTTCTCCATTTTATAATAAGGTCACAACAGATGACAGATACATCAAAGGAATAAGGTTACAAAGAACAGAAATTCAACTTTATTAAACTTGTAACAATATCTTTACAAGATCCTTTACAAAAAGATTACAAAGAAGGTTACAAGAAGAACCTATACTAACTATCTACCCCTACACTAATCTTGTGAGTCCAGATATTGTTCCTGCAAATAATAAAACAACTAGAAAGGAAAATTAGGGATTAGTTAGATAATTTTTACTCTCAGTGTTGAACAATGAAGTGCACTATTCATGGTACATCATTGAGTACACAAAAGGGTAAGTTTCGCCAAAAGTGAAGTATCTGTTCTTCTCAGTAAATAGTTTACATTACAGTAAAAGCCAAGTGGATAACAGTAAGTTCACCAGGCTGTCAATCAGTAAACAGGTATTAGTAAAAGAAAAGTTACTTGAGCTGATCCACATGCACAACACACACACACAGCTTAGTCGACTAACAGCATAGTGTGTGCTGTCAAGCTACCAGTAGCAGTACAAGGTACCATACAGAGTACCAGTCGAAGGGGGAACACATGAGCTCATTTCTTCTTCTCAGGCACACACTCATAGCTATAGAACTTGCTGAAACCATAGCCTAATACTCCACCAACTTACCCAAACCAACCATCAAATCTCCACTTGATGGTAACATAAGGAGGGGGTGGAGCAGGTGGAAAGAAAGGTCAAGCACAAATTCATAGGAGCAGCACCTGGGGTGCAGACCTAGATCAAGCAGCAAGCAACACACAACCTCATCAACCAACAAGCAATCTAGTGAGCACAAACAACACCACCACATGATCATATTATCATTGAGTCAAATGAGTATATGTGTTTATTCTTCTTCTCAAAAAAACACCAAAGTGGGGTGTATATTCATCCCATGAGCATTTAGATGAAAACCAATGACAAATCCTTATAAAAAATCCAAGATCTCAGCCTATGCATCATAGATCTTGGATATACAGTCAAATCTCCACATTCATGTATAACATTAGCTTTAGAACCAGATTCAGGGCACATCTCCTATGAGTAGCACCTCTCAAATCTAATGATCTGGAGGATCAATCTTTAATAGTGAGGATTCCAATCATTTTCTTAAAGAATTTAAGAAACATTAGCTGATACTATGCCTCAGACCAGTATCAGAGGCTAATAGATTGTAGCATCTTAGGATAATAAAGCCAGCAGAAGCTTTTCATTCATTTAACCAACCATACTTTAACACAGGTAGGATTTAGACAATAGAAGTATGAACAATTGCGTACCATTCTAAAGAAGGTGTCACAAATATAACTTCTTAAACCAAGCCAATGCTTTACCTATATTTCATCAGTAAACTGTCAGTTAGATAACTAATCACTTTCCTAGAATAAACACTCAGGAATCATACTCATGATTGCATATATACAATTAGAGAAGTAGAGGACTATCACATCAACTCCAATATGAAAGATCAACATAAACTAGTGTATAAGGATCAAGTGAACATTACTGACAGAACCATTGGTGGTACCAAGTTCAGGAAACAATAGTGCAATCCACATCACTAGCATCATTAGGTAGACATCCAAGATAGTATAACCACTACAATCAGTCTTAATAGAGTCACCATAATCAAACCAGAGGGATGCACCCTGATCAAACCATGAACCCCAATTAGGGATTGATCACTAGAGGCACACAAGGGTTATCGAGCAAAGCAGAGAGGAGCCCAGTAAAGGAGTAATCAAACTTACTCATTGTCCTCACAAAAAGAACTTAACAGGAAGCATAGGATGGCTGATGGCGAAGCAGAAACGGCGGCACGGGGAGCACCCCGAAGGGGCACTACAACCCACACCAACCGCACGTCAGATCCATCGGAGAAGAGAGGTGGATGCCATGAGAATCCGGCGCACCATCGCCGATGCTCCACAGCGGCAAACCCTAACCCTAGCCTAGGTTAGGGGTCAGCACAGCCAGGAGAAAGCACCAACCGTGGATCTGCTTGGACAAGATGAAGTAGGGTCATCGACTGAGTCACCCTGCACCGTGGTGGCGGTACCTGCAGTCGGAATCGTGCGCGGCGGCTGCGGCAGACGGAGGAGGTGGTCGCGTGTGCGAGAGTGTGCGTGCGTGGGGGGTACTGGGCCTGTGGGCAGCCCAGTACCACTCTGGTGGGTGTAACCAGGCCAAGTGGGCTGGGTTAAGTTGGGCTGGGCCAGCCCCGTGGGCCATGCCCGTATATTAATAGGGTTGTAGTGGGCTCCCTGGGTTAACCATCCGAGAAAATCCCTGTTATGCATATATCCATGTTCCCATGATTAGTGAGCCGTGTTACATAACCGACAAGTATAACTACAACATCCGAAACATAACGAAATTACAAGACTTACATAGAGCCATAATGGCTACACCATCCTTAGAAGCGGAAAAACATCATGCACAGAGCCCAATCGTGCCTCAACCTATAGGCAACTGACTGGGAAGACAGCCTAGCTCGCTAGACATCACCTTAATCTTCCGAAGTCGAAACTCTGAAAGTCTGGCCAAGTAAATAGCCAGGGACACCGCCGTGAGTACTTTTGAATGCACTCGCAAACCACTAGGATAAATGAAATAAGGAAATGCAAGTCTGGCTGTGGAGAGATAGCTCTATCTGGGGTTGTTTTTGAAAAGCCTAGACTACCTCTTATAGTTATGGGATCTCCTTATCTTTGTTGAAAAAGAGTTCTGAAACATGCCTTTGTTTTATAAATTTAAGACATCTCCATATCTTTGTTGAAAAAGAGTTTTGAACACAATTTTGGGGTAAACACCCTTTTTAAACATCTTCGACCACCTCGGGTCAAAGCAAAGCTTTCGAACTCGGGTTCCCCCGGAACCTTCATCCTTTCCTCCTTTCTTTCCAAACAAACACCGTTTGGGTACTCCTAGCCAACACCTTTACAACCTGTCCTTGACCATGTGCACGGCTATTCGAATAGATTATACTTTGCAGTGTTTGCACACTTTCCCCACAAGAATCAATACATCCGCTGGGATACAACCACGGCCCACTACCACTGTAGATGGGGTCTGGATAATCAAACCTAACCTTTAGCTTGTCGACCCTAGCAAAGGATACTTTTCCTTTTGGGTTTGTTCTCCCCAGCAACGAGTATGTGGCTCTCAGCCAAAGTCCTGCCTTCCGTACACGCGCATACCCAAGCCGCAACTTGGCGTATACCTTAATCTAGTGACTCCACTTCCTTCTGTACCGCCTAAGTCATACCGTCCGCGGGAGACCCAATTGTTGCACAGACACTCCTGCCAGAACAGGCTCACTCTTTCCGAAGCAAGCAACAGGCTTAAGATTTGAGATTTGGTAGCGCCTGCTCGGAGTTCAAGGGATCTCTCCCTATAAGCATGGTACAAGCTGCCCAGGCTAATGAGGGCAAACTACGAGCTAAGCCCCATCACCTAGGCTAATGTGGTTGCACTGATAAAAGTTGTTCCGGTAAAGGCGTAGAACATCCCTTCACTTTCTCATTTCTCATCATCACCATTTATTTTGTTAAACCACCACTGGGAACGATGCCTCTTCCCAGGGGCTTTACAAAGCCGTTTTGAAACATTTGTAGTAGGGTAAATCCCCAAAATAGTTTATTTTCTCAAAACCGGGGGCGTTCCAACGAGGTAGGATGCTATGCACCGTACTCTCGGTCTAAAGGGATAAAATGGTAGGTACGACAAGGTGGTGCCACGAGGGACACATATGCATAACTTGGAGGAGCCAAGTCATAACCGCAGTATTTGTAAAACAAGACATGCAGGTAAATAATGCAATTTATAAAGAGGATACAAAACAGTAGTAAAAGAGTAGGACAAGTATCGGAATTTGGGAAGGGTGGCTTGCCTGTGATCAACAATGAGTCCCTGGACTTCTTTAGATAACCCAGAATACCCAATAAATATAATAAGAAGTCCCTTCGTTCTTGCCGTCAAACACTCACACTATCGCCGTCATCGGGTACACATACAAGCAGGCAATACCACAATCAATACAAGGCATACATGCATCAAACCATACAGCAAACAAACCTAACGAATCCTACTTAACTCAGTAGGTTTTGGAGGAGTGGGATACTAGGGGTGGAATTTATTAAATTGCCATTAGGATAAATACCATGATCTTGGAGTGGGGTTCTGAGGTCATTAGGATACCAATGTGTAACAATGATATCTTCATATAGGATTTGACAACACAAAACCCACACAAGTGGTTTCACTAGATTATCAATTACCTAGATTTAATTATGATTTTTATAGTGGTAATATCTCTACTTTGAGGAAATAAATCACCAGAATTGATCTAGAGCTCCAAAAAAAATTTCCTTATCTGATTAGGTGCTTTTTTATGTGCTAAACCACATAGAGTTGGAATCAAGTCAAAAGAATTACCAGAATTCCCTCAGGAAATTCACAAAGGCAGTTATGTCTAGTTTTTCTCTTTTTCACCAGATTAAAACTACAGAAGCTATTGAGTTGATTCCAAGGGCATGTGGTAGGCATTTAGAATACTTTATGGAGGAATTGGATTCACTCATTTTGGAGTTTTCAAACTCCTAAAGTGATTTCTTTAGTGAAAATACTACTTACAGGAGTATTTAAATCACTAAAATTCAACCAGAGCTCCATAAATTATGAGCTGCTAGGTTTTGATAGATGTTGGTATTATGAGGTACTGGGAGGTGGAATCAGGTCAATACCACATTTTGTTTGACCTAGAGAATTTATCCAAGGCAGATAAAGGCTAATTTTGTTATTTTTTCCTAGAGGCACCCTACTGTTCACCTTAGCATAAGACCTATGTTAGATGACAGATACTTCCAATTTCTTCCAGTAGAGCTTTGTTCCATCTCTAATGAGTGAGGATAGCTCACAGAGGAATTTAGTTAGTGTACGAGATACATTTTTAGTGGATTAATTGCCAATAAATAATAAAAATTACTTTTGGCAAGGGACCCGTTCTGTATGATGCATAAAACAGGTAGGCATCTAAGAAAATTTAGATCTTGGCATTTCGACTTGATTTACATTTTTATTTTGATTTAAACTAGGAGGCAACGAACTGGATCTGGGGAAATAATAAAACAGAGGGGATAGTGGGCTGGTTTCTCGTGGGGTTGGGCCGCCAGGGGGAGGATTCGGCCCACAGCGTGAGGCGCGGCGCACGGGAGTCGCGACTTGAACCTGCCAGGCGGGGCCCGACGGTCAGAGGGAGCGGGTAACCAAAGTGGTATCGGCGGTTGTGCACCGTTCGATTAGATGGGGATCGACGGCTCATGGCTGTCATCCACCTGGGCTCGACAGCGACGAGAGCTAACCCTAGCAGAGGACGGCACAGCGCGGGGAGCTCATCTGAGGGCTCGGGAGAGGACGTGGAGGCGGCAGGGCGACGCAGTCGTCGACGGCGACCTCTGGGTTGGGCGAGAGGAGGGGGTTCTTCGACTTGATCTGGCCCACGAGATGACGACCGAGGAGAGCTCGTCGGAGCTCACCGGTATGGCTCGATGAGGCAGTCCTGGGCGAAAAGAAGGGCACGGTTAGATGCAGGGGAGGTAGGGGAGCTCGCCCTTATGACATGTAGAAGGATAAGCAGAGGGGATGGGAGGCGTTGCTCGATTTTGTAAAAGGCATGAGGCTCCTTCTTCTTCTTCCGGCGGGCAGTACAGAGCAGAGGAGGAGGAGGGAGTGCTGGGGAAGGTAAGTGGGGAGGAGAGGAAGCAAATGAGGGGCAGGGGGCAGGCTGGGGTGCCCTCTAGCCTTTATAATAAGGAGGGAAGCTAGATGGAGTAAATGTCCCATTTGGACATCGGGGAGGGGGAATGCTGGCCAGGGATTGGTCCCGGGGACGGTAGGGAGGGGCAAGAGGGGTTTTGGTCGGGCAGAGAGGAGTAGGGCTGCTGTGGTAACTAGGATAATTACTTGGAGTAAATCTTGTAAGATTTTCTTGTCTCTCTCTCTCTCTTTCTACTATTACACAGGTGAAATGGGAAGGGCTGAGATGGAGCTACAGTGGTGTCGAGTTGGGGTGTGTCCTGGTGCTGAGGAAATACGTTGAGCAAGTTTTGATGAGAGTTTAATGTGGTTTGAGTAAGGGATTTGCTTAATTGGCCACTTTGATCAAAATAGATGTTTATGAAGTAAGTCCAAAATCTTGGATTGGACAAGATGGGGAAATCGTACTGGTGGATAGATGAGGTCAATGTAGACTCCTAGGATTCAATTGAGATTTTTATATGGGGTTTTAGTCCTCATAAATCCATTTATCCAAAAAGGGCAGGAGTAGTTTCTACGGGATTATTTGATAAAATTACATTGGACAAGGTTAGTTTTTGATGTGAGGGGTCCCGAATGTGAATACACACTTAGGGGAATTTTGCCAATATTTATTGGGGATTAAAAGTATTTAAAACAATTATGATTCAAATTCAGCCATTTAAGAAAATGGGGAAAAGGAAATAATAAAGCTTCACAAAATTACTGATTTTTTAGATGGGAAGATAGGGTATGATATATGGAACTCACCTGAGAAGAAAGTTGGGGAAGTGTTTTGACAAAAAACCAAACTTTCCATTGGGAAAGGGGTTTTGAGATTTTGTCAATTAAAGAAATTAAATAGATTTGAAGCCATAATAATCATAGATAATATTTGATAATTCTGGATAATCAAGATAGTGGATATAGACAAGGTGTAGCAAGCATTTTCAACATTGTGGAATGGAAATCCAACTTGAATTAGATGGAGCAACAAGGTATTGAGGATCTAGGGTGATGTTATTTTTATACCACCAAAACCTTGTTGGACTTTGGAGCTCAGAGCTCACCTTGGTGCAAGGGCTAGATGGGTAGGTAGACCAAGTCATATATATGAACATGGCAGAAGGAGTTTGAATTAATTGCATTTGAGATGATCTAGGAATGGTGGCAAACTTTGTTGAAAATAAGGCTGCCATACCAATGAGTCATGATGTCTTATAAACCATGTGGGTTTAAGAAGCTCAAGAATCCACTTGGAACAAGTGAAGTAGGTCTTGATAGACCTCAATGATTAGATCACAACCATGTGGAGAGTTGGTCTATAGAATGTTGGATGGTGGTCTGAGCTTCTGTCAAAGTAGGCATGATGACTAGATTTGTAGGAAAAGTTATTTTCTCGCCTGCAAAACCATCAAGAACAAGTGGTTTGGAGGATGATCTAGTCAAGGTCAAAAGTGGGCCTTGGTAGACCTTAGGATGGTTAACAAGATGGTTCAGGTGCATTTCCAAAAATGCACATGGTTTGAGAGATGGAGGCATTCAAAAAGGTGATGTTGAAACAGATTCCAGACTTGGCGAATTTTTTTGGCAGATTTAAGGTTTGTGACTAGAGTATGAGAGGGAATGTTCTTGGAGGGTTTGCAAGGTATCAGGGCATCAACAACTGGATGATATTGAAGTATGGATAGAGTAGAAGGGATCTAATCTTGATGTTGGTCTCTGTGGACTTGCAAGCTTCTATAATGAATAACTTTAGAAATGATCTGGCTAAAGGTTTAAGATGAGCACCTAGTAGCTAGGGATCAGATCTAGCTTTCAACTCTTGATTGGGGTTTGGTGATCCTGAAGTATCTTGATCCTATTGGATGAGCTCCTAGGGTAGCTCATACTACTTCCTAAGCAAACAAGTCAAACAACAGATCAATGCAACTTATCAGACGATAAATCAAGGTTACTCATCTTATCAACTAAGTGAAACTACTACTGGGGTCACCATTAAGCTTAGCTTGAGGTAAGGTTGGGGCCTCTTGAAGAGGTTGGATTTTGAATAAGGTGAGAGTCCTTGGTATCTCTACCAAGAGTAGAACTCAAATGCTTTGAAAAGAGGTTTTGGGAAAACTAGAGATAAGATTAGTTGAGTGTTCTGTCTTGAAAACATAAGGAGGTTAGATTAAATATTTCTCCATAGTTTTTTCAATAGAATCTACTGAAATAGCTTCGGTAACATAAGCATCTTGGCTCATATTTTCAAATGCCAGAACGTTTGAGAATATGTAAAATGAGCCAGGATGGTTTTTGTAAATAGCTTGTGTCAACTGGGGGTGAGGTAAGGAGTATCAGTAGATACACACTCACATGCCTAAGCACAAACAAACAACAAGCAAACACTGCACCAATGAACAAGAAAAAGTTTTTGTTCCCCCTGATTTTTGCATTCTGGACAACTAATTTGGCTTGCTGAAATTGGGATGTTACAAACCTTTCCCCGTTAAAAGAATCTCGTCCCGAGATTCAGGAGAGTAGGGTTAGGGGATTTCTCTTGGAGTTGGTGTTAGGTGTTTCTGGCGTACTAACTTGTCGGCTTTGTCTTTGAGCAGGTCACTAAGGCAGTGAGATTGGACTTCAATCGCAATGACAACATCAGGGGTGCAGCAGGTTTCAACCAGGATTGCGAGGACTGATCTTCTTGCTGTAAGGGTTTACGGCTTCTATATAAGGGATTATTGTATCCAAGTCTATGTCTTCGGGTACAAAGGTTGGATTTCTTATGGCATAGGCTTCTTCCATTTTGCGGGAGAGACGCAGTCTTTCCCCCTTAGGATTAGACTGGGGTAGATCAGAGAGTTACAAACCGGGGACATCCTTATGAGGGTGACAAAGGTTAGTTCTTAAGGTAGCGCACATCGGCTTACGAGAGGATAGCATCATAGGTGTCGTTCCAGGGGGGGTATGGACTAGCTTTTCACAAGTTGCACTTACCGACGTTCAGGGAGTCCTAAAGTGAGTTGAGGAGGTTCTCTTGATCTTTACTTCTAACGGGGTGTTGTCGCCTGTAGATGCACCGGAAATCTTCCATCTTGAGTGGCAGGGCTACGAGAGGTAGGGTGGCCTTCTTTTCTGAAGATGAGGGCCCTGGGTGCCTTCGGGCTTCACTTTCGTGGAGGGCTTGATGGGTTTACTCTTGGGGCTCTCTCGGCTGAAGTGACCGGGTAGACCACACGTGAAGCAGGTACCTTTCTTTCGGTGTAACTGAGTTGACGACTTTCCTACGCTGACATCGGGAGGTTGACATGTCTTCCCAATGAGGGGATATATTGGGCAATTGACAGGGACATGGTCTTGGCCTTCACAGAGGAAACAAGTGACAAACCGAGTTGGGAAAACTTTGGACGAATGGGGTTCTCCGCAGTTTGGGGCAGTGGCCAGAACATCTGCTTACTTGGTGTCTTTTGTCTCTACAACGGCTACATGCCTTCTTCGAGCTTTCGGTCCTCATGGCCATCCTGGGGGATTTCCTGTTGGTGGCCGGCGTTTCGGGTTGGGTCTAAGGCAACGTCTTAGGTAAAACACGTAAGAAGAAAACAATCAAACAAGCATAGCAATCCAAAGAATGATATTACATAACCAACCAATCTGCACCCGAAGGTGTCAATAGTACTTAAGCATTACAAAACGCATTCAGGGAAGATACATGACTCTACCCTATTGCTAGAGGGGCGAGTGTCGTAACGCGGGTGATTACTCGGAGGGTGCATCTATGGTTTGTTGCTAACCCTAGGGTGGGGTTCAAGTTACTGCAGATCTTTTGGGGTATGTGGGATATTCAGCTCGTCTTTAGTGAAGGTGAGAGTGGTGCCTTCCCAAGGTGCAGGGTTGGAAGTTGGCTCGGTCGGAGCGGTGGCTGTATGATAGGGTGGTACTCATTGAGGAAGGAGAGCTCGTCGTCAGTCCCGGGATTCTCGTCTTTAGGAGTTGGAGGTACTTCAATGGTCAGCTTCTTCTCCAAGCAAGCATTGGTGGCTCTAAGACTTCTTTCGCGTTTACGGAGTAGGTTGATATCCATCTTTAGAAGCAGGTTCTCTCGCCTGGCCTTGTCAAGATCTTCCTGGGAACGTTGGAGTAGGCATTCCATGTTCTCCAACTCATTCCCGATGCAGCAGGTAAGGAAAGACTTAGTAGGAAGTCCATCATGGTCGCGCTTTCCAAACATGTGGTAAGGCGTATCCTTCAACTCATCTTCGTGGATCTTGTAGAGGCGTTCCATGATCTCCTGTATGGCTCGCACCATACCGTCTACCCAGTTGCTGTCGAGGAAGTTGAAGATTGTGGGTGCGGTAACCTCATCGGGGGAAGGAATCACAGCCTTAATGACCCATTGCATTACATTGGTGTTGCTACGAGGAAGTTTGGTTCCTTCAATCATTGGGGAGGCCCACTTGACTATCTTTAATAGGTTGTGAAGTTGCTCTTCAAAGGGCCAGAAACTGTCTCCAATGATGATGCGTTCTGAGCAGAAAGAGGCCATCTACAGTAGATTTTTGAGATGGGGTTGGGTTAGTGACAGGTTTGCAAGGTTTTAAGATTAGAAAATCATATTAATGCAAGTAGTTTTCAAAATAGATGGGAAAATACATAAGCATTTTTGCAAATAGTCATCTCTTCCCTTTGCCTTTTTAGAAAATAGGTTTGTCGTTTCATGTCTAACGTCCATGCTAACTAAGGTCTCCTACAGTCAGGATGGCTCTGAAACCAAGTCTGTGGGCTCCCCGGATTAACCATCCGATAAAATCCCTGTTATGCATATATCCACGTTTCCATGATCAGTGAGCCGTGGAACATAACCGACAAGTATCATTACAACATCTGAAACATAACGAAATTACAAGACTTACATAGAACCATAATGGCTACACCATCCTTAGCAGCGGAAAAACATCATGCGCAGAGCCCGATTGTGCCTCAACCTATTGGCAACTAACTGGGAAGACGGCCTAGCTCGCTGGACGTCACCTTAATCTTCCGAAGTCGAAACTCTGAAAGTCTGGCCAAGTAAATAGCCAGGGACACCGTCGTGAGTACTATTGATTGCACTCGCAAACCACTAGGGTAAATGAAATAAGGAAATGCAAGTCTGGCTGTGGCGAGATAGCTCTATCTGGGGTTGTTTTTGAAAAGCCTAGACTACCTCTTGTAGTTATGGCATCTCCTTATCTTTGTTGAAAAAGAGTTTTGAAACATGCCTTTGTTTTATAAATTTAAGACATCTCCATATCTTTGTTGAAAAGAGTTTTGAACATAGTTTTGGGGTAAACAGCCTTTTTAAACATCTTCGACCACCTCGGGTCAAAGCAAAGCTTTCGAACTCGGGTTCCCCCGGAAACTTCATCCTTTCTTTCCAAACAAACACCGTTTGGGTACTCCTAGCCAACACCTTTACAACCGTCATTGACCATGTACACGGCTATTCGAATAGATTATACTCTGCAGAGTTTGCGCACTTTCCCCACAAGAATCAATACATCCACTGGGATACAACCACCGCCCACTACCACTGTAGATGGGGGTCTGGATAATCAAACCTAACCTTTCGCTTGTCGACCCTAGCAAATGCTACTTTTCCTTTTGGGTTTGTTCTCCCCGGCAACGACTATGTGGCTCTCAACCATAGTCCTGCCTTCCGTACACGCGCATACCCAAGCCGCAACTTGGTGTATACCTTAATCTGGTGACTCCACTACCTTCCGTACCGCCTAAGTCATACTGTCCGCGGGAGACCCAATTGGTGCACCGGCACTCCTGCCAGAATAGGCTCACTCTTGCGAAAGAAGGCAACAGGCATAAGATCCGAGATCTGGTAGTGCATTCCCGGAATTCAAGGGATCTCTCCCTATAAGCATGGTACAAGCTGCCCAGGCTAATGAGGACAAACTACGAGCTAAGCCCCAGCACCTGGGGTAATGTGGTTGCACTGATAAAAGTTGTTTCGGTAAAGGCGTAGAACATCCCTTCACTATCTCATTTCTCATCATCACCATTTCTTTTGTTAAAAACCTCCACTGGGAACGATGCCTCTTCCCAGGGGTTTTACAATGCCGTTTTGAGACATTTGTAGTAGGGTAAATCCCCAAAACAGTTTACTTTCTCAAAACTGGGGGTTTTCCAACGAGGTAGGATGCTATCCACCGTACTCTCGGTCTAAAGGGATAAAATGGTAGGTACGACAGGGTGGTGCCACGAGGGACACAAATGCATAACTTGGAGGAGCCAAGTCATAAGCGCAGTATTTATAAAACAAGACATGTAGGTAAATAATGCAATTTATAAAGAGGATACAAAACAGTAGTAAAAGAGTAGGACAATTATCGGAATTCGGGAAGGGTGGCTTGCCTATGATCAGCAATGAGTCCCTGGACTTCTTTAGATAACCCAGAATACCCCATAAATATAATAAGAAGTTCCTTCTTTCTTGTCTTCAAACACTCACACTATCGCCGTCGTCGGGTACACATGCAAGCAGACAATACCACAATCAATACAAGGCATACATGCATGAAACCATACCGCAAAAAAACCTAAGGAATCCTACTTAACGCAGTAGGTTTTGGAGGAGTGGGATACTAGGGGTGGAATTTACTAGATTACCATTGTAGTGTTTTTCTCTTGGAAGATAGATATCTAGGATAAATACCATGATCTTGGAGTTGGGTTCTCAGGTCCGTAGGATACCAATGTGTAACAATGATATCTTCAGATAGGATTTGACAACACAAAACCCACACAAGTGGTTTCACTAGATAATCAATTACCTAGATTTAATTATGATTTTTATAGTGGTAATAACTCTAGTTTGAGGAAATAAATCACCAGAATTGATATGGTGCTCCAAAAATTATTTCCTTATGTGGTTAGGTGGTGTTTGATGTGCTGAACCACATAGAGTTGGAATCAAGTCAAAGGAATTACCAGAATGCCCTCAGGAAATTCTCAAAGGTAGTTATGTCTAGTTTTTCTATTTTTAACCATATTAAAACTACAAAAGCTATTGAGTTGATTCCAAGGGCATGTGGTAGGCATTTAGAATACCTTTCTGCAGGAATTGGATTCACTCATTTTGGAGTTGGCAAACTCCTGGAGTGATTTCTTTAGTGAAAATACTACTTACAAGAGTATTTAAATCACTAAGATTAAACCATAGCTCCATAAATTATGAGCTACTAGGGTTTGATAGATGTTGGTATTATGAGGTACTGGAAGGTGGAATCAGGTCAATACCACATTGTGTTTGACCTAGAGAATTTATCCAAGGCAGATAAAGGCTAATTTTGTTATTTTTGCCAGAGGCACCCTACTATTCACCTTGGCATAAGACCTATGTTATATGACAGGTACTTCCAATTCCATCTAGTACAGCTTTGTTCCATCTCCAATGAGTGAGGCTTGCTCACAGAGGAATTTATTTAGTGTACCAGATACATATTTAGTGGATTAATTGCCAATAAAAAATAAAAATTACTTTTGTCAAGGGACCCATTCTGTATGATGCATAAAACAGGTAGGCATATAAAAAAATTTAAATCTTGGCATTTGGAATTGATTTACATTTTTATTTTGATTTAAACTGGGAGGCAACCTACTGGATTTGGGGAAAATAATGAAACAGAGGGGTAGCGGGCTGGTTTCTCGTGGGGTTGGGCCGCCAGGGGGAGGATTCAGCCCACGGCGGATGGCGTGGCACGTGGGAGCCACGACTTGAACCTGCCAGGTGGGGCCCAGTGGTCAGAGGGAGTGGGCGGCCAAAGCAGTATCGGCGGTTGCTGGGCGTTCGATTAGATGGGGATCGACGGCTCGTGGCTGTCGTCCACCTGGGCTCGACGGCGACGAGAGCTAACCCTAGCAGAGGACGGCGCGGGGCGGGGAGCTCACCTGAGGGCTCGGGAGAGGACGTGGAGGCGGCAGGGTGACGCGGTTGTCGACGGCGACCTCGGGGTTGGGCGGAAGGAGGGGGTTGTTTGACTCGATCTGGCCCGCACGATGACGAGCGAGGAGAGCTCGTCGGAGCTCATCAATGCGGCTCGACGAGGCGGTCCTGGGTGAAAAGAAGGGCACGGTTAGATGCAGGGGAGGTAGGGGAGCTCGACCATTTGACATGCAGAAGGAGAAGCAGAGGGGATGGGAGGCCTTGCTCGATTTTGTAAAAGGCCCGAGGCTCCTTCTTGTTCTTCCGGTGGGCAGTACAGAGCAGAGGAGGAGGAGGGAGTTCTGGGGAAGGTAACTAGGGAGGAGAGGAAGCAAATGAGGGGCAGGGACGTGCTGGGGTGCCCTCTGGCCTTTATACTAAGGAGGGAAGCTAGATGGAGTAAATGTCCCATTTGGACATGGGGGAGGGGGAATGCTGGCCAGTGATTGGTCCCGGGGACGGTGGGGAGGGGCAAGGAGGGGTTTTGGTCGGGCAGAGGGGAGTAGGGCTGTTGTGGTAACTAGGATAATTACTTGGAGTACATCTTGTAAGATTTGCTTGTCTCTCTCTCTCTCTTTCTCTGGTGCAAGGGTGAAATGGGAAGGGCTGAGGTGGAGCTATAGTGGTGTCGAGCTGGGGTGTGTCCTGGTGCTGAGGAAATGCATTGAGCAAGTTTTGATGAGAGTTGGAAGTGGTTTGAGTAAGGGATTTTCTTAATGGGCAACTTTTATCAAAATAGATGTTTATGAAGTAAGTCCAAAATGTTGCATTGGACAAGATGGGGAAATGGTACTGGTAGATAGATGATGTCAAGGTAGACTCCTAGGATTTAATTGAGATTTTTATATGGGGTTTTCGTCCTCATAAATCCATTTATCCAAAAAAGGGCAGAAGTAGTTTCTAGGGGATTATTTGATAAAATTACATTGGACAAGGTTAGTTTTTGATGCGAGGGGGTCCCGAATGTGAATACACACTTAGGGGAATTTTCCCAAGATTTATTGGGGATTAAAAGTATTTAAAACAATTATGATTCCAATTCAGCCATTCAAGAAAATGGGTAAAAGGAAATAATAAAGCTTCACAAAATTACTGATTTTTGAGATGGGAAGATAGGGTATGATATATGGAACTCACCTGAGTAGAAAGTTGGGGAAGTGTTTTGACAAAAAACAAAACTTTCCATTGGGAAAGGGGTTTTGAGATTTTGTCAATTAAAGAAATTAAATAGATTTGAAGCCATAATAATCATGGATAATATTTGATAATTCTTGATAATCAAGGTCGTGGGTATATACAAGGTGTATCAAGCATTTGCAACATTGTGTAATGGAAATCCAACCTGAATTAGATGGAGAAAGAAGGTATTGAGGATCTCGGTTGATGTTATTTTTATACCACCAAAACCTTGTTGGATTTTGGAGCTCAGAGCTCACCTTGGTGCAAGGGCTAGATGGGTAGGTAGACCAAGTCATATATATGAACATGGCAGAAGGAGTTTGAATTAATTGCATTTGAGATGATCTAGGAATGGTGGCAAACTTTGTTGAAAATAAGGCTGCCATACCAATGAGTCATGCTGCCTTATAAACCATGTGGGTTTAATAAGCTCAAGGATCCACTTCGAACAAGTGAAGTAGGTTTTGATAGACCTCAATGATTAGATCACAACCATGTGGAGAGTTGGTCTATAGAATGTTGGATGGTGGTGTGAGCTTCTGTCAAAGTAGGCATGATGACTAGATTTGCCGGAAAAGTTATTTTCTTACCTGCAAAACCATCAAGAACAAGTGCTTTGGAGGATGATCTAGTCAAGGTCAAAAGTGGGTTGTGGTATACCTTAGGATGGTTAATAAGATAGTTCATGTGCATTTCCAAAAATACACAAGGTTTGAGAGAGGGAGGCATTCAAAAAGGTGATGTTGAAATAGATTCCAGACTAGAGTACGAGAGGGAATGTTCTTGGAGGGGTCGCAAGGTATCAGGGCATCAACAAGTGGATGATATTGAAGTGTGGATTGAGTAGAAGGGATCTAAGCTTGATGTTGGTCTTTGTGGACTTGGAAGCTTCTAGAATGGATCACTTCAGAAATGATCTGGCTAGTAGCTAGGGATCAGATTCAACTTTGTACTCTTGCTTGGGGTTTGGTGATCCTGAAGTATCTTGATCCTAGTGGATGAGCTCCTAGGCTAGGTCATACTACTTCCTAAGCAAACAAGTCAAACAGCAGATCAAGGAAACTTATCAGACAGCAGATCAAGGAAACTCATCTTATCAACTAAGTGAAACCACTACTGGGGTCACCATCAAGCTTAGCTTGAGGTAAGGTTGGGGCATTTTGAAGAGGTTGGATTTTGAATAAGGTGAGAGTCCTTGTATCTCTACCAAGAGTAGAACTCAAATGCTTTGAAAAGCGGTTTTGGGAAAAGTAGAGATAAGATTAGTTGAGTGTTCTGTCTTGAAAAACTTGAGGAGGTTATATTAAATATTGCTCCACAGTTTTGTCAATAGAAGCTACTGAAATAGCTTTGGATACATAAGCATCTTGGCTCATGTTTTGAAATGCCAGAACGTTTGAGAATATGTAAAATGAGCCAGGATGGTTTTTGGTAAATAGCTTGTGTCAACTGGGGGTGACGTAAGGAATATCATTAGATACACACTCACATGCCTAAGCACAAACAAACAACAAGCAAACACTGCTCCAATGAACAAGAAAAAGTTTTTGGTCCCCCTGATTTTTGCATTCTTGACAACTAATCAAGGTTGCTGAAATTGGGATGTTACAGTTATTTAAAAAGGGAATAATTACAAATACACCCCTCAGATAAAAATAACTCTAGATAAATAAATAAAAATCTTAGAAATACAAATAATATATCTATGAACTAACAAAAATATTTTCTATTGAATAAAAATAATCAATAGAATTTTTGGCAATTAAAATTTAGAGTTGTTAATAATAGGATGCTAATTACTTTTGAATTTTACAAAAATGTGGGAAACTCCTAAAATTGAATAAAATTCACTTTTAAGATCATAAAGGAATATACTATTGTAGAAAAATACTAATTTGTATTTTTGCAAAGTGAATTTGGTATGATGAAAATAAATCCTATTTCCTTAAAGGAAGTTCAGAAAATATTTAAGTGAAATAAATTCATAGAATGATATTTGTCTTTTATTAATTAAATAAAATTGTAAGCTTTTACTAAAAGGGTAAAATATGCAAGGAAGCAAATAATAAATCATTGCATGACATTACAATGCATTGCATATTGCTTCTTTAAATGTTGTCCTTATCGAGCAATAATGGTTCTTTGTAGAAACCGGAGCTCAAGGTCTGGTGGAAGCATCCGACTTCACTACCTTGCGGTCACAAGGCAAGTTCATAACTTGCTCATGTCCTTTGAAGAGTCTTTATCAAAGATATTGCAATTGTGTGTTATCATCTATGATCTGGAGAAACAAAATGATTCTTCTATAATAAATAAAATGTATTATCATCCTAAGTGATGATAAAGATGAGCAGTGGAACTTAGGGTTCCAATTTCCTAAGAGTCCCATGACATCAGTGATTCTAGAGCCATATAATACGCATTAACCATGAGAGTTGCAATGGGATAGAGAAGTCAGTTGTCTCTTCTTCCTTTCATATGGAGGCAAGATGACCTTATCATGATGTTGGGATTCCTGGTATGGATCCAACATATGGGTGGGCACCCTTAGGACCTTTTATGGAGCTTACCAGGGGCATCACCACTTCATAGAGTCTTCGGGAACTCACCAAGGTTATATCTTGCCCTAGTTGGAGGCTTAACGGAGGTGTAGTCAGCCCCGGAGGATTGTGCAGACATATGGGGTCGCGGAGCGGGCAGTGATTGCCTTGGATCACCTACTGGGCACCACATCATGGAATTGTGAACGGGAAAGTACGCCCGGTTGTGCAACAAGGAGTTGGTCTCTCATGGGTAAAGCAATGCACCTCTGCGAGTGGAAGAATTGTGACATGTTACTTCCTGTTCCGGGAAGGAGCTACGAACGCGGCATGAAAGGAACTCCATGAAGTTTTGGTCAACCTGTGAAGGATGATGGGCATAGTTTTTGATAATAAAATCAATCTTTGAAGAAATGTTTACGAAAATTGAATAGTACCAAGGACGTATCGTCCGAGGTGGTAGAAAGATCATCGAACTTCCCACATGGCATATAATGAACTTGTTGGCTAACGATGTTACTCACTCTTTCCTTTGAACACCTTCTTAGACTCTAAGAATCCAGAAGACACTTCAATGTACTTAGTTGATGGACAAGAGGATGTCTGCTACGAGGAACCTGACCTGTCCAGAGGAGTTGAAGGGGTGGACTACGAGATACGCTATGGTGTGGAGGGAGACGAGTCCGAGTAGTTGCCTTAGTTATTAGTAAACCAATTGAGCCGAGCAGCAGGAACTATATAGAATAAGTTGTTGCGCTCAATTCGAATTATGAGTCTAGTTTTTATATATTCCGCTAAAACTACTTAAATTTGGTTTGTACTTCCATAATATTTGAAGTTTGAGAACTCTTGGTTTGAAATAACGAAGTGTGTATGTTTGTAATATGGACCCGCAATGTTTCTGTTGTACCACTTTGATGGGTGTGATATTTACAGAACGGTGTTCTGTGAATGTTATATCAACGACAATAGTGTACTACACATGCAGAGGTATGCTGGGTCACCGCATTTAGGAAAAGAAAACACATTCAATGACTCTGGTGGATCCATGTGGTTTAGGAAAGGAACACACATGCAATGACTCTAGTGGATCCATGTGGTTTAGGAAAGGAACACACATGCAATGACTCTGGTGGATCCATGTGGTTTAGGAAAGCAACACACATGCAATGACTCTGGTGGATCCATGTGGTTTAGGAAAATAACACACATGTAATGTCTCTAGTGGTGGTTTAGAATAGAACACACATGCAATGACTCTGGTGAATCCATGTGGTTTAGGAAAGTAACATACATGCAATGACCCTTGTGGATCCATGTGGTTTATGAAAGGAACACACATGCAATGACTCTAGTGGATCAGTGTGGTTTAGGAAAATAACACACATTCAATGACTCTGGTGGTTCCATGTGTTTTAGTAAAGGAACACACATACAATGACTTTGGTGGATCCATGTGGTTTAGGAAAGGAACACACATGCAATGACTCTGGTGGATCTATGTGGTTTAGGAAAGGAATGTACATGCAATGAATATGGTGGTTGGTTAGGAATAGAACACACATGTAATGACTCTGGTGGATCCATGTAGTTTAGGAAAAGAACACACATATAATGACTCTAGTGGTGGTTTAGGAAATGAACACACATGCAATGACTCTGGTGGTGGTTTAGGAAAAGAACACAAATGCAATGTCTCTGGTAGATCAATGTGGTTTAGGAAAGGAAGACACATGTAATGACTCTTGTGGATCCATGTGGTTTATGAAAGGAACACACATGCAATGACTCTAGTGGATTAGTGTGGTTTCAGAAAATAACACACGTGCAATGACTCTGGTGGATCCATGTGATTTAGGAAAGGAACATACATGCAATGACTCTTGTGGATCCTTGTGGTTTAGGAAATGAACAAACATGCAATGACTCTGGTGGATCAACGTGGTTTAGTAAAGGAACATACATGCAATGACTCTTGTGGATCCTTGTGGTTTAGGAAAGGAACAAACATGCAATGACTTTGGTGGATCCATGTGATTTAGGAAAGGAATGTACATGCAATCCCTCTGGTGGTTGTTTAGGAAAAGAACACACATGTAATGACTCTGGTGGATCCATGTGGTTTTGGAAAGGAACATACATGCACGGACTCTTGTGGATCCATGTGGTTTATGAAATGAACACACATGCAATAACTCTAGTGGATCCGTGTGGTTTAGGAAAATAACACACATTCAATGACTCTTGTGGTTCCATGTGGTTTAGGAAAGGAACGCACATGTAATGACTCTGGTGGATCCATGTGGGTTAGGAAAGGAACACACACGCAATGACTCTGGTGGATCCATGTGGTTTAGGAAAGAAACACACATGCAATGACTCTGGTGGATCCATGTGGTTTAGGAAAAGAACACTCATGTAATGACTCTAGTGGTGGTTTAGGAAATGAACACACATGCAATGGCTCTTGTGATGGTTTAGGAAAACAACACACATGCAATGGCTCTGGTGGATCAATGTGGTTAAGGAAAGGAACACACATGCAATGACTTTTGTGGATCCATGTTGTTTAGGAAAGGAACACACATGCAATGACTCTGGTGGTGGTTTAGGAAAAGAACACAAATGCAATGTCTTTGGTAGATCAATGCGGTTTAGGAAAGGAACCCACATGTAATGACTCTTGTGGATCCATGTGGTTTATGAAAGGAACACACATGCAATGACTCTAGTGGATTAGTGTGGTTTCGGAAAATAACACACGTGCAATGACTCTGGTGGATCCATGTGATTTAGGAAAGGAACATACATGCAATGACTCTTGCGGATCCTTGTGGTTTAGGAAAGGAACAAACATGCAACGACTCTCGTGGATCAACGTGGTTTAGTAAAGGAACATACATGCAATGACTCTTGTGGATCCTTGTGGTTTAGGAAAGGAACAAACATGCAATGACTTTGGTGGAGCCATGTGATTTAGGAAAGGAATGTACATGCAATGAATATGGTGGTTGGTTAGGAATAGAACACACATGTAATGACTCTGGTGGATCCATGTGGTTTAGGAAAAGAACACACATGTAATGACTCTAGTGGTGGTTTAGGAAATGAAAACACATGCAATGGCTCTTGTGATGGTTTAGGAAAAGAAGACACATGTAATGACTCTGGTGGATCAATCTGGTTTAGGAAAGGAACAGATATGCAATGACACTGGTGGATCCATGTGGTTTAGGAAAGCAAGACACATGCATTGACTCTGGTGGTGGTTTAGGAAAAGATCACACATGGAATAACTTTGGTGGATCAGTGTGGTTTAGGAAAGGAACACACACGCAATGACTCTGGTGGATCCATGTGGTTTAGGAAAAGAACACACATGTAATGACTCTAGTGGTGGTTTAGGAAATGAAAACACATGCAATGGCTCTTGTGATGGTTTAGGAAAAGAAGACACATGTAATGACTCTGGTGGATCAATCTGGTTTAGGAAAGGAACAGACATGCAATGACACTGGTGGATCCATGTGGTTTAGGAAAGCAAGACACATGCATTGACTCTGGTGGTGGTTTAGGAAAACATCACACATGGAATAATTTTGGTGGATCAGTGTGGTTTAGGAAAGGAACACACACGCAATGACTCTGGTGGATCCATGTGGTTTAGGAAAGTAACATACATGCAATGACTCTATTGGTGGTTTAGGAAATGAACACACATGCAGTGGCTCTTGTGATGGTTTAGGAAAAGAACACACATGCAATGACTCTGGTGGATCAATGTGGTTTAGGAAAGGAACACACATGCAATAACTTTTGTGGATCCATGTTGTTTAGGAAAGGAACACACATGCAATGACTCTGGTGGATCCATGTGGTTTAGGAAAGGAACGTACATGCAATGACTCTAGTGGTGGTTTAGGAAAAGAAGACACATGTAATGACTCCGGTGGATCCATGTGGTTTAGGAAAGGAACAGACATGCAATGACACTGGTGGATCCATGTGGTTTAGGAAAGCAAGACACATGCATTGACTCTGGTGGTGGTTTAGGAAAAGATCACACATGGAATGACTTTGGTGGATCAATGTGGTTTAGGAAAGGAACACACACGCAATGACTCTGGTGGATCCATGTGGTTTAGGAAAGTAACATACATGCAATGACTCTTGTGGATCCATGTGGTTTATGAAAGGAACACACATGCAATGACTCTAGTGGATCAGTGTGGTTTAGGAAAATAACACACATTCAATGACTCTGGTGGTTCCATGTGTTTTAGTGAAGGAACACACATGCAGTGACTTTGGTGGATCCATGTGGTTTAGGAAAGCAACACACATGCATTGACTCTGGTGGATCTATGTGTTTTAGGAAAGGAATGTACATGCAATGAATCTGGTGGTTGGTTAGGAATTGAACACACATGTAATGACTCTGGTGGATCCATGTGGTTTAAGAAAAGAACACACATGTAATGACTTCAGTGGTGGTTTAGGAAATGAACACACATGCAATGACCCTTGTGGTGTTTTAGGAAAAGAACACAGATGGAATGTCTCTGGTAGATCAATGTGGTTTAGGAAAGGAAGACACATGTAATGATTCTTGTGGATCCATGTGGTTTATGATAGGAACACACATGCAATGACTCTAGTGGATTAGTGTGGTTTAGGAAAATAACACACGTGCAATGACTCTGGTGGATCCATGTGATTTAGGAAAGGAACATACATGCAATGACTCTTGTGGATCCTTGTGGTTTAGGAAATAAACAAACATGCAATGACTCTGTTGGATCAATGTTGTTTAGTAAAGGAACATACATGCAATGACTCTTGTGGATCCTTGTGGTTTAGGAAAGGAACAAACATGCAATGACTTTGGTGGATCCATGTGATTTAGGAAAGGAATGTACATGCAATGCCTCTGGTGGTTGTTTAGGAAAAGAACACACATGTAATGACTCTGGTGGATCCATGTGGTTTTGGAAAGAAACATACATGCACTGACTCTTGTGGATCCATGTGGTTTATGAAATGAACACACATGCAATAAATCTAGTGGATCCGTGTGGTTTAGGAAAATAACACACATTCAATGAGTCTAGTGGTTCGATGTGGGTTAGGAAAGGAACACACATGTAATGACTCTGGTGGATCCATGTGGTTTAGGAAAGGAACACACATGCAACGACTCTAGTGGATCCATGTGGTTTAGGAAAGAAACACACATGCAATGACTCTGGTGGATCCATGTGGTTTAGGAAAAGAACACACATGTAATGACTCTAGTGGTGGTTTAGGAAATGAACACACATGCAATGGCTCTTGTGATGGTTTAGGAAAAGTACACACATGCAATGACTCTGGTGGATCAATGTGGTTTTGGAAAGGAACGTAGATGCAATGACTCTGGTGGATCAATGTGGTTTAGGAAAGGAACACACATGCAATGACTTTGGTGGATCCATGTTGTTTAGGAAAGGAACACCCATGCAATGACTCTGGTGGATCCATGTGGTTTAGGAAGGCAATGTACATGCAATGACTGTAGTGGTGGTTTAGGAAAAGAAGACACATGTAATGACTCCGGTGGATCCATGTGGTTTAGGAAAGGAACATACATGCAATGACACTGGTGGATCCATGTGGTTTAGGAAAGGAACACACATGCAATGTCTTTGGTGGTGGTTTAGAATAGAACACACATGCAATGACTCTAGTGGATCCATGTGGTTTTGGAAAGGAACATACATGAAATGACTCTTGTGGATCCATGTGGTTTATGAAAGGAACAACATGCAATGACTCTAGTGGATCAGTGTGGTTTAGGAAAATAACGTACATTCAATGCCTCTGGTGGTTCCATGTGGTTTAGGAAAGGAACACACATGCAATTACTCTAGTGTATCCATGTGGTTTAGGAAAGGAACAAACATGCAATGACTCTGGTTGATCCATGTGATTTAGAAAAGGAATGTACATGCAATGACTCTGGTGGTTGTTTAGGAAAAGAACACACATGTAATGACTCTGGTGGATCCATGTGGTTTTGGAAAGGAACATACATGCAATGACTCTTGTGGATCCATGTGGTTTATGAAATGAACACACATGCAATAACTCTAGTGGATCAGTGTGGTTTAGGAAAATAACACACATTCAATGACTCTAGTGGTTTCATGTGGTTTAGGAAAGGAACAGGCATGCAATGACTCTGGTGGATCCATGTGGTTTAGGAAAGGAACACACATGCAATGACTCTGGTGGCTCCATGTGGTTTAGGAGAGGAATGTACATGCAATGAATCTGGTGGTTGTTTAGGAAAAGAACACACATGTAATGACTCTGGTGGATCCATGTGTCTTAGGAAAGGAACATACGTGCAATGACTCTTGTGCATCTAGGTGGTTTATGAAAGGAACACACATGCAATGACTCTAGTGGATTAGTGTGGTTTAGGAAAATAACACACTTTCAATGACTCTGGTGGTTCCATGTGGTTTAGGAAAGGAACACACATGCAATCACTCTGGTGGATCCATGTGGTTTAGGAAAGGAATGTACATGCAATGAATCTGGTGGTTGCTTAGGAAAAGAACACACATGTAATGACTCTGGTGGATCCAGGTGGTTTAGGCAAAGAACACACATGTAATGAATCTAGTGGTGGTTTAGGAAATGAACAGACATGCAATGTCTCTGGTGGATCAATGTGGTTTAGCAAAGGAACAGACATGTAATGACTTTGGTGGATCTATGTGGTTTCGGAAAGGAACACACATGCAATGACTGTGGTGGATCCATGTGGTTTAGGAAAGAAATACACATGCAATGACCCTGGTGGATCCATGTGGTTTAGGAAAATAACACATATGTAATGACTCTAGTGGTGCTTTAGGAAATGAATACACATGCAATGGCTCTTGTGGTGGTTTAGGAAAAGAACACACATGTAGTGACTCTGGTGGATCAATGTGGTTTAGGAAAGTTACACACATGCAATGACTTTGGTGGATCCATGTTGTTTAGGAAAGGAACACCCATGCAATGACTCTGGTGGATCCATGTGGTTTAGGAAAGGAACGTACATGCAATGACTCTAGTGGTGGTTTAGGAAAAGAACACACATGTAATGACTCTGGTGGATCCATGTGGTTTAGGAAAGGAACAGACATGCAATGACACTGGTGGATCCATGTGGTTTAGGAAAGCAAGACACATGCATTGACTCTGGTGGTGGTTTAGGAAAAGATCACACATGGAATGACGTTGGTGGATCAATGTGGTTTAGGAAAGGAGCACACATGCAATGACTCTGGTGGATCCATGTGGTTTAGGAAAGGAACACACATGCAATGTCTTTGGTGGTGGTTTAGAATAAAACACACATGCAATGACTATCATGGATCCATGTGGTTTAGGAAAGGAACATACATGAAATAACTCTTGTGGATCCATGTGGTTTATGAAAGGAACAACCTGCAATGACTCTAGTGGATCAGTGTGGTTTAGGAAAATAACACACATTCAATGACTCTGGTGGTTCCATGTGGTTTAGGAAAGGAACACACATGCAATGACTCTGGTGGATCCATCTGGTTTAGGAAAGGAACACACATGCAATGACTCTTGTTGATCCATGTGATTTAGGAAAGGAACGTACATGCAATGACTCTGGTGGTTGTTTAGGAAAAGAACACACATGTAATTACTCTGGTGGATCCATGTGGTTTAGGAAAGGAACATACATGCAACGACTCTTGTCGATCCATGTGGTTTATGAAATGAACACACATGCAATAACTCTAGTGGATCAGTGTGGTTTAGGAAAATAACACACATTCAATGACTCTGGTGGTTCCATGTGGTTTAGGAAAGTAACACACATGCAATGACTCTGGTGGATCCATGTGGTTTAGGAAAGGAACACACATGCAATGACTCTGGTGGATCCATGTGGTTTAGGAAAGGAATGTACATGCAATGAATCTGGTGGTTGTTTAGGAAAAGAACAAACATGTAATGACTCTGGTGGATCCATGTGGTTTAGGAAAGAAATATACGTGCAATGACTCTTGTGGATCCAGGTGGTTTATGAAAGGAACACACATGCAATGACTCTAGTGGATTAGTGTGGTTTACGAAAATAACACACTTTCAATAACTCTGGTGGTTCCATGTGGTTTAGGAAAGGAACACACATGCAATCACTCTGGTGGATCCATGTGGTTTAGGAAAGGAACACACATGCAATGACTCTAGTGGATCCATGTGGTTTAGGAAAGGAATGTACATGCAATGAATCTGGTGGTTTCTTAGGAAAAGAACACACATGTAATGACCCTGGTGGATCCAGGTGGTTTAGGGAAAGAACACACATGTAATGAATCTAGTGGTGGTTTAGGAAATGAACACACATGCAATGACTCTGGTGGTGGTTTAGGAAAAGAACACACATGCAATGTCTCTGGTGGATCAATGTGGTTTAGGAAAGGAACAGAGATGTAATGACTTTGGTGGATCTATGTTGTTTCGGAAAGGAACACACATGCAATGATTCTAGTGGACCCATGTAGTTTAGGAAAGCAACACACATGCAATGACTCTGGTGGATCCATGTGGTTTAGGAAAAGAACACACATGTAATGACTCTAGTGGTGGTTTAGGAAATGAACACACATGCAATGGCTCTTGTGGTGGTTTAGGAAAAGAACACACATGCAATGACTCTGAGGGATCAATGTGGTTTAGGAAAGGAACACACATGCAATGACTTTGGTGGATCCATGTTGTTTAGGAAAGGAACACACATGCAATGACTCTGGTGGATCCATGTGGTTTAGGAAAAGAACGTACATGAAATGACTCTAGTGGTGGTTTAGGAAAAGACCACACATGTAATGACTCGAGTGGATCCATGTGGTTTAGGAAAGGAACAGACATGCAATGACAATGGTGGATCCATGTGGTTTAGGAAAGCAAGACACATGCATTGACTCTGGTGGTGGTTTAGGAAAAGATCACACATGGAATGACTTTGGTGGATCAATGTGGTTTAGGAAAGGAACACAGACGCAATGACTCTGGTGGATCCATGTGGTTTAGGAAAGGAACACACATGTAATGTCTTTGGTGGTGGTTTCGAATAAAAAACACATGCAATGACTCTGGTGGATCCATGTGGTTTAGGAAAGGAAGACACATGCAATGTATTGGTGGTAGTTTAGAATAGGACACACATGCAATGACTCTGGTGGATCCAACTGGTTTAGGAAAGGAACATACATGAAATGATTCTTGTGGATCCAAGTGGTTTATGAAAGGAACAACATGCAATGACTCTAGTGGATCAGTGTTGTTTAGAAAAATAACACATATTCAATGAATCTGGTGGTTCCATGTGGTTTAGAAAGGAACACACATGCAATGAGTCTAGTGCATCCATGTGGTTTAGGAAAGGAACAAACATGCAATGACTCTGGTTGATCCATGTGATTTAGGAAAGGAATGTACATGCAATGACTCTGGTGGTTGTTTAGGAAAACAACACACATCTAATGACTCTGGTGGATCCATGTGGTTTTGGAAAGGAACATACATGCAATGACTCTTGTGGATCCATGTGGTTTACGAAATGAACACACATGCAATAACTCTAGTCGATCAGTGTAGTTTAGGAAAATAACACACATTCAATGACTCTGGTGGTTCCATGCGGTTTAGGAAAGGAACACACATGCAATGACTCTGGTGGATCCATGTGGTTTAGGAAAGGAACACACATGCAATGATTCTGGTGGATCCATGTGATTTAGGAAAGGAACATACATGCAATGACTCTTGTGGATCCTTGTGGTTTAGGAAATAAACAAACATGCAATGACTCTGGTGGATCAATGTGGTTTAGTAAAGGAACATACATGCAATGACTCTTGTGGATCCTTGTGGTTTAGGAAAGGAACAAACATGCAATGACTTTGGTGGATCCATGTGATTTAGGAAAGGAATGTACATGCAATGCCTCTGGTGGTTGTTTAGGAAAAGAACACACATGTAATGACTCTGGTGGATCCATGTGGTTTTGGAAAGAAACATACATGCACTGACTCTTGTGGATCCATGTGGTTTATGAAATGAACACACATGCAATAAATCTAGTGGATCCGTGTGGTTTAGGAAAATAACACACATTCAATGAGTCTAGTGGTTCGATGTGGTTTAGGAAAGGAACACACATGTAATGACTCTGGTGGATCCATGTGGTTTAGGAAAGGAACACACATGCAATGACTCTGGTGGATCCAGGTGGTTTAGGCAAAGAACACACATGTAATGAATCTAGTGGTGGTTTAGGAAATGAACAGACATGCAATGTCTCTGGTGGATCAATGTGGTTTAGCAAAGGAACAGACATGTAATGACTTTGGTGGATCTATGTGGTTTCGGAAAGGAACACACATGCAATGACTGTGGTGGATCCATGTGGTTTAGGAAAGAAACACACATGCAATGACCCTGGTGGATCCATGTGGTTTAGGAAAATAACACATATGTAATGACTCTAGTGGTGGTTTAGGAAATGAACACACATGCAATGGCTCTTGTGGTGGTTTAGGAAAAGAACACACATGTAGTGACTCTGGTGGATCAATGTGGTTTAGGAAAGGAACACACATGCAATGACTTTGGTGGATCCATGTTGTTTAGGAAAGGAACACCCATGCAATGACTCTGGTGGATCCATGTGGTTTAGGAAAGGAACGTACATGCAATGACTCTAGTGGTGGTTTAGGAAAAGAACACACATGTAATGACTCTGGTCGATCCATGTGGTTTAGGAAAGGAACAGACATGCAATGACACTGGTGGATCCATGTGGTTTAGGAAAGCAAGACACATGCATTGACTCTGGTGGTGGTTTAGGAAAAGATCACACATGGAATGACTTTGGTGGATCAATGTGGTTTAGGAAAGGAGCACACATGCAATGACTCTGGTGGATCCATGTGGTTTAGGAAAGGAACACACATGCAATGTCTTTGGTGGTGGTTTAGAATAAAACACACATGCAATGACTATCATGGATCCATGTGGTTTAGGAAAGGAACATACATGAAATAACTCTTGTGGATCCATGTGGTTTATGAAAGGAACAGCCTGCAATAACTCTAGTGGATCAGTGTGGTTTAGGAAAATAACACACATTCAATGACTCTGGTGGTTCCATGTGGTTTAGGAAAGGAACACACATGCAATGACTCTGGTGGATCCATGTGGTTTAGGAAAGGAACACACATGCAATGACTTTGTTGATCCATGTGATTTAGGAAAGGAACGTACATGCAATGACTCTGGTGGTTGTTTAGGAAAAGAACACACATGTAATTACTCTGGTGGATCCATGTGGTTTAGGAAAGGAACATACATGCAATGACTCTTGTCGATCCATGTGGTTTATGAAATGAACACACATGCAATGACTCTAGTGGATCAGTGTGGTTTAGGAAAATAACACACATTCAATGACTCTGGTGGTTCCATGTGGTTTAGGAAAGTAACACACATGCAATGACTCTGGTGGATCCATGTGGTTTAGGAAAGGAACACACATGCAGTGACTCTGGTGGATCCATGTGGTTTAGGAAAGGAATGTACATGCAATGAATCTGGTGGTTGTTTAGGAAAAGAAAAAACTTGTAATGACTCTGGTGGATCCATGTGGTTTAGGAAAGAAATATACGTGCAATGACTCTTGTGGATCCAGGTGGTTTATGAAAGGAACACACATGCAATGACTCTAGTGGATTAGTGTGGTTTACGAAAATAACACACTTTCAATAACTCTGGTGGTTCCATGTGGTTTAGGAAAGGAACACACATGCAATCACTCTGGTGGATCCATGTGGTTTAGGAAAGGAACACACATGCAATGACTCTAGTGGATCCATGTGGTTTAGGAAAGGAATGTACATGCAATGAATCTGGTGGTTTCTTAGGAAAAGAACACACATGTAATGACCCTGGTGGATCCAGGTGGTTTAGGGAAAGAACACACATGTAATGAATCTAGTGGTGGTTTAGGAAATGAACACACATGCAATGACTCTGGTGGTGGTTTAGGAAAAGAACACACATGCAATGTCTCTGGTGGATCAATGTGGTTTAGGAAAGGAACAAAGATGTAACGACTTTGGTGGATCTATGTGGTTTCGGAAAGGAACACACATGCAATGATTCTGGTGGACCCATGTGGTTTAGGAAAGCAACACACATGCAATGACTCTGGTGGATCCATGTGGTTTAGGAAAAGAACACACATGTAATGACTCTAGTGGTGGTTTAGGAAATGAACCCGCATGCAATGGCTCTTGTGGTGGTTTAGGAAAAGAACACACATGCAATGACTCTGAGGGATCAATGTGGTTTAGGAAAGGAACACACATGCAATGACTTTGGTGGATCCATGTTGTTTAGGAAAGGAACACACATGCAATGACTCTGGTGGATCCATGTGGTTTAGGAAAAGAACGTACATGAAATGACTCTAGTGGTGGTTTAGGAAAAGAACACACATGTAATGACTCGAGTGGATCCATGTGGTTTAGGAAAGGAACAGACATGCAATGACAATGGTCGATCCATGTGGTTTAGGAAAGCAAGACACATGCATTGACTCTGGTGGTGGTTTGGGAAAAGATCACACATGGAATGACTTTGGTGGATCAATGTGGTTTAGGAAAGGAACACAGACGCAATGACTCTGGTGGATCCATGTGGTTTAGGAAAGGAACACACATGCAATGTCTTTGGTGGTGGTTTCGAATAAAAAACACATGCAATGACTCTGGTGGATCCATGTGGTTTAGGAAAGGAAGACACATGCAATGTATTGGTGGTAGTTTAGAATAGGACACACATGCAATGACTCTGGTGGATCCAACTGGTTTAGGAAAGGAACATACATGAAATGATTCTTGTGGATCCAAGTGGTTTATGAAAGGAACAACATGCAATGACTCTAGTGGATCAGTGTTGTTTAGAAAAATAACACATATTCAATGAATCTGGTGGTTCCATGTGGTTTAGAAAGGAACACACATGCAATGACTCTAGTGCATCCATGTGGTTTAGGAAAGGAACAAACATGCAATGACTCTGGTTGATCCATGTGATTTAGGAAAGGAATGTACATGCAATGACTCTGGTGGTTATTTAGGAAAACAACACACATCTAATGACTCTGGTGGATCCATGTGGTTTTGGAAAGGAACATACATGCAATGACTCTTGTGGATCCATGTGGTTTATGAAATGAACACACATGCAATAACTCTAGTCGATAAGTGTAGTTTAGGAAAATAACACACATTCAATGACTCTGGTGGTTCCATGCGGTTTAGGAAAGGAACACACATGCAATGACTCTGGTGGATCCATGTGGTTTAGGAAAAGAACACACATGTAATGACTCTAGTGGTGGTTTAGG
This sequence comes from Avena eriantha, assembly GCA_910589775.1. Taxonomy (NCBI): domain Eukaryota; kingdom Viridiplantae; phylum Streptophyta; class Magnoliopsida; order Poales; family Poaceae; genus Avena; species Avena eriantha. The sequence continues at coordinate 242,996,795 of OU342741.1, read as the reverse complement.
AAATGAACACACATGCAATGGCTCTTGTGGTGGTTTAGGAAAAGAACACACATGCAATGACTCTGAGGGATGAATGTGGTTTAGGAAAGGAACACACATGCAATGACTTTGGTGGATCCATGTTGTTTAGGAAAGGAACACACATGCAATGACTCTGGTGGATCCATGTGGTTTAGGAAAGGAACGTACATGCAATGACTCTAGTGGTGGTTTAGGAAAAGAACACACATGTAATGACTCTCGTGGATCCATGTGTTTTAGGAAAGGAATAGACATGCAATGACAATGGTGGATCCATGCGGTTTAGGAAAGCAAGACACATGCATTGACTCTGGCGGTGGTTTAGGAAAAGATCACACATGGAATGACTTTGGTGTATCAATGTGGTTTAGGAAAGGAACACACACGCAATGACTCTGGTGGATCCATGTGGTTTAGGAAAGGAACACACATGCAATGTCTTTGGTGGTGGTTTAGAATAAAACACACGTGCAATGACTCTGGTGGATCCATGTTGTTTAGGAAAGGAACATACATGAAATAAATCTTGTGGATCCATGTGGTTTATGAAAGGAACAACATGCAATGACTCTAGTGGATCAGTGTGGTTTAGGAAAATAACACACATTCAGTGACTCTGGTGGTTCCATGTGGTTTAGGAAAGGAACACTCATGCAGTGACTCTGGTGGATCAATGTGGTTTAGGAAAGGAACACACATGCAATGACTTTGGTGGATCCATGTTGCTTAGGAAAGGAACACACATGCAATGACTCTAGAGGATCCATGTGGTTTAGGAAAGGAACGTACATGCAATGACTCTAGTGGTGGTGTAGCAAAAGAACACACATGTAATGCCTCTGGTGGATCCATGTGGTTTAGGAAAGGAATAGACATGCAATGCCACTGGTGGATCCATGTGGTTTAGGAAAATCAAGACACATGAATTGACTCTTGAGGTGGTTTAGGAAAATATCACACATGGAATGACTTTGGTGGATCAATGTGGTTTAGGAAAGGAACACACACGCAATGACTCTGGTGGATCCATGTGGTTTAGGAATGGAACACACATGCAATGTATTTGGTGGTGGTTTAGAATAGAACCCACATGCAATGACTCTGGTGGATCGAAGTGGTTTAGGAAAGGAACATACATGAAATGATTCTTGTGGATCCAAGTGGTTTATGAAACGAACACACATGCAATAACTCTAGTGGATCAGTGTGGTTTAGGAAAATAACACACATTCAATGACTCTGGTGGTTCCATGCGGTTTAGGAAAGGAACACACATGCAATGACTCTGGTGGATCCATGTGGTTTAGGAAAGGAACACACATGCAATGATTCTGGTGGATCCATGTGGTTTAGGAAAGAAACACACATGCAATGACTCTGGTGGATCCATGTGGTTTAGGAAAATAACACACATGTTATCACTCTAGTGGTGGTTTAGGAAATGAAGACACATGCAATGGCTCTTGTGATGGTTTAGGAAAAGAACACACATGCAATGACTCTGGTGGATCAATGTGGTTTCGGAAAGGAACACACATGCAAAGACTTTGGTGGATCCATGTTGTTTAGGAAGGGAACACACATGCAATGACTTTGGTGGATCCATGTGGTTTAGGAAAGGAACGTACATGCAATGACTCTAGTGGTGGTTTAGGAAAAGAACACACATGTAATGACTCTGGTGGATCCATGTGGTTTAGGAAAGGAACAGACATGCAATGACACTGGTGGATCGATGTGGTTTAGGAAAGCAAGACACGTGCATTGACTCTGGTGGTGGTTTAGGAAAAGATCACACATGGAATGACGTTGGTGGATCAATTTGTTTAGGAAAGGAACACACACACAATGACTCTGGTGGATCCATGTGGTTTTGGAAAGGAACACATATGCACTGTCTTTGGTGGTGGTTTCGAATAGAACACACATGCAATGACTCTGGTAGATCTATTTAGTTTAGGAAAGGAACATACATGAAACGACTCTTTTGGATCCATGTGGTTTATGAAAGGAACAACATGCAATGACTCCATGGGATCAGTGTGGTTTAGGAAAATAACACACATTCAATGACTCTGGTGGTTCCATGTGGTTTAGGAAAGGAACACACATGCAATGACTCTGGTGGATCCATGTGGTTTAGGAAAGGAACACACATGCAATGACTCTGGTTGATCCATGTGATTTAGGAAAGGAATGTACATGCAATGACTCTGGTGGTTGTTTAGGAAAAGAACACACATGTAATGACTCTGGTGGATCCATGTGGTTTAGGAAAGGAACAGACATGCAATTACACTGGTGGATCGATATGGTTTAGGAAAGCAAGACACGTGCATTGACTCTGGTGGTGGTTTAGGAAAAGATCACACATGGCATGACGTTGCTGGATCAATGTGGTTTAGGAAAGGAACACACACGCAATGACTCTGGTGGATCGATGTGGTTTTGGAAAGGAACACATATGCACTGTCTTTGGTGGTGTTTTAGAATTGAACACACATGCAATGACTCTGGTATATCTATGTAGTTTAGGAAAGTAACATACATGAAACGACTCTTTTGGATCCATGTGGTTTATGAAAGGAACAACATGCAATGACTCCAGTGGATCAGTGTGGTTTAGGAAAATAACACACATTCAAAGACTCTGGTGGTTCCATGTGGTTTAGGAAAGGAACACACATGCAATGACTCTGGTGGATCCATGTGGTTTAGGAAAGGAACACACATGCAATGACTCTGGTTGATCCATGTGATTTAGGAAAGGAATGTACATGCAATGACTCTGGTGGTTGTTTAGGAAAAGAACACACATGTAATGACTCTGGTGGATCCATGTGGTTTAGGAAAGGAACATACATGCAATGACTCTTGTCGATCCATGTGGTTTATGAAATGAACACACATGCAATGACTCTAGTGGATCCGTGTGGTTTAGGAATATAACACACATTCAATGACTCTGGTGGTTCCATGTGGTTTAGTAAAGGAACACACATGCAATGACTCTGGTGGATCCATGTGGTTTAGGAAAGGAACACACATGCAATGACTCTGGTGGATCAATGTGGTTTAGGAAAGGAACACACATGCAATGACTTTGGTGGATCCATGTTGTTTAGGAAAGGAGCACACATGCAATGACTCTGGTGGATCCATGTGGTTTAGGAAAGGAACGTACATGCAATGACTCTAGTGGTGGTTTAGCAAAAGAACACACATGTAATGACTCTGGTGGATCCATGTGGTTTAGGAAAGGAACAAACATGCAATGACAGTGGTGGATCCATGTGGTTTAGGAAAGCAAGACACATGAATTGACTCTGGAGGTGGTTTAGGAAAATATCGCACATGGAATGACTTTGGTGGATCAATGTGGTTTAGGAAACGAACACACATGCAATGACTCTGGTGGATCCATGTGGTTTAGGAAAGGAAAACACATGCAATGTATTTGGTGGTGGTTTAGAATAGAACACACATGCAATGACTCTGGTGGATCCAACTGGTTTAGGAAAGGAACATACATGAAATGATTCTTGTGGATCCAAGTGGTTTATGAAAGGAACAACATGCAATGACTCTAGTGGATCAGTGTGGTTTAGGAAAATAACACATATTCAATGACTCTGGTGGTTCCATGTGGTTTATGAAAGGAACACACATGCAATGACTCTAGTGCATCCATGTGGTTTGGGAAAGGAACAAACATGCAATGACTCTAGTTGATCCATGTGATTTAGGAAAGGAATGTACATGCAATGACTCTGGTAGTTGTTTGGGAAAAGAACACACATGTAATGACTCTGGTGGATCCATGTGGTTTTGGAAAGGAACATACATGCAATGACTCTTGTGGATCCATGTGGTTTATGAAATGAACACACATGCAATAACTCTAGCGGATCAGTGTGGTTTAGGAAAATAACACACATTCAATGACTCTGGTGGTTCCATGTGGTTTAGGAAAGGAACACACATGCAATGACTCTGGTGGATCCATGTCGTTTAGGAAAGGAACACACATGCAATGACTCTGGTTGATCCATGTGATTTAGGAAAGGAATGTACATGCAATGACTCTGGTGGTTTTTTTAGGAAAAGAACACACATGTAATGACTCTGGTGGATCCATGTGGTTTAGGAAAGGAACATACATGCAATGACTCTTGTCGATCCATGTGGTTTATGAAATGAACACACATGCAATGACTCTAGTGGATCCGTGTGGTTTAGGAATATAACACACATTCAATGACTCGGGTGGTTCCATGTGGTTTAGGAAAGGAACACACATGCAATGACTCTGGTGGATCCATGTGGTTTAGGAAAGGAACACACATGCAATGACTCTGGTGGATCAATGTGGTTTAGGAAAGGAACACACATGCAATGACTTTGGTGGATCCATGTTGTTTAGGAAAGGAGCACACATGCAATGACTCTGGTGGATCCATGTGGTTTAGGAACGGAACGTACATGCAATGACTCTAGTGGTGGTTTAGCAAAAGAACACACATGTAATGACTCTGGTGGATCCATGTGGTTTAGGAAAGGAACAAACATGCAATGACACTGGTGGATCCATGTGGTTTAGGAAAGCAAGACACATGAATTGACTCTGGAGGTGGTTTAGGAAAATATCGCACATGGAATGACTTTGGTGGATCAATGTGGTTTAGGAAACGAACACACATGCAATGACTCTGGTGGATCCATGTGGTTTAGGAAAGGAACACACATGCCATGTCTGTGGTGGTGCTTTAGAATAGAACACA
>OU342741.1:242903897-242990993 GCA_910589775.1 Avena eriantha | reverse complement strand
TTTGGTGGTGGTTTAGAATAAAACACACATGCAATGACTCTGGTGGATCCATGTGGTTTAGGAAAGGAACATACATAAATAACTCTTGTGGATCCATGTGGTTTATGAAAGGAATAACAGGCAATGACTCTAGTGGATCAGTGTGGTTTAGGAAAATAACACACATTCAATGACTCTCGTGGTTCCATGTGGTTTAGGAAAGGAACACACATGCAATGACTCTGGTGGATCCATGTGGTTTAGGAAAGTAACACACATGCAATGACTCTGGGTGGATCCATTTGGTTTAGGAACGGAATGTACATGCAACGAATCTGGTGGTTGTTTAGGAAAAGAACACACATGTCATGACTCTGGTGGATCAATGTGGTTTAGGAAAGGAACATACATGCAATGAATCTTGTGGATTCATGTGGTTTATGAAAGGAACACACATGCAACGACTCTAGTGGATTAGTGTGGTTTAGGAAAATAACACACGTTCAATGACTCTGGTGGTTCCATGTGGTTTAGGAAAGGAACACACATGCAATGACTCTAGTGGATCCATGTGGTTTAGGAAAGGAACATACATGCAATGACACTGGTGGTGGTTTAGGAAAAGATCACACATGGAATGACTTTGGTGGATCAATGTGGTTTAGGAAAGGAACACACACGCAATGACTCTGGTGGATCCATGTGGTTTAGGAAAGGAACACACATGCAATGTCTTTGGTGGTGGTTTAGAATAAAACACACATGCAATGACTTTGGTGGATCCATGTGGTTTAGGAAAGGAACATACATGAAATAACTCTTGTGGATCCATGTGGTTTATGAAAGGAACAAAATGCAATGACTCTAGTGGATCTGTGTGGTTTAGGAAAATAACATACATTCAATGACTCTGGTGGTTCCATGTGGTTTAGGAAAGGAACACACCTGCAATTACTCTGGTGGATCCATGTGGTTTAGGAAAGGAATAGACATGCAATGACTCTGGTTGATCCATGTGATTTAGGAAAGGAATGTACATGCAATGACTCTGGTGGTTGTTTAGGAAAATAACACACATGTAATGACTCTGGTGGATTCATGTGGTTTAGGAAAGGAACACACATGCAATGACTCTAGTAGATCCATGTGGTTTAGGAAAGGAATGTACATGCAATGAATCTGGTGGTTACTTAGGAAAAGAACACACATGTAATGACTCTAGTGGATCCACGTGGTTTAGGCAAAGAACAAACATGTAATGAATCTAGTGCTGGTTTAGGAAATGAACAGACAAGCAATGACTCTGGTGGTGGTTTAGGAAAAGAACACACATGCAATGTCTCTGGTGGATCAATGTGGTTTAGGAAAGGAACAGACATGTAATGACTTTGGTGGATCCATGTGGTTGTGGAAAGGAACACACATGCAATGACTCTAGTGGATCATGTGGTTTAGGAAAGCAACACACATGCAATGACTATGGTGGATCCATGCGGTTTAGAAAAATAACACCCATGTAATGACTCTATTGGTGGTTTAGGAAATGAACACACATGCAATGGCTCTTGTGGTGGTTTAGGAAAAGAACACACATGCAATGACTCTGGTGGATCAATGTGGTTTAGGAAAAGAACACACATGCAATGACTATGGTGGATCAATGTAATTTAGGAAAGGAACACACATGCAATAAATCCGATGGATCCATGTGGTTTACGAAAGGAACACGCATGCAATGTCTCTGGTGGTGGTTTAGAATAGAACACACAAGCAATGACTCTGGTGGATCCATGTGGTTTACGAAAGGAACACACATGCAATGACTCTTGTGGATCCATGTGGTTTATGAAAGGAAGACACATGCATTCACTCTAGTGGTGGTTTAGGAAAAGATCACACATGGAATGAATTTGGTGGATCAATGTGGTTTAGGAAAGGAACACACACGCAATGACTCTAGTGGATCCATGTGGTTTAGCAAAGGAACACACATGAAATGTCTCTCGTGGTGGTTTAGAATCGAACACACATGCAACGACTATGGGGGATCCATTTGGTTTAGAAAAGGAACATATATGCAATGACTCTTGTGGATCCATGTGGTTTATGAAAGGAACACACATGCAATGACTCTAGGGGATCAGTTTGGTTTAGGAAAATAACACACATTCAATGACTATGGTGGTTCCATTTGGTTTAGGAAAGGAACACACATGCACTGACTCTGGTGGATCCATGTGGTTTAGGAAAGGAACACACATGCAATGACTCTGGTTGATCCATGTGGTTTAGGAAAGGAATGTACATGCAATGACTCTGGTGGTTGTTTAGGAAAATAACACACATGTAATGACTCTGGTGGATCTATGTGGTTTAGTAAAAGAACACGGATGCAATGACTCTATTGGTGGTTTAGGAAATGAACACACATGCAATGACTCTGGTGATGGTTTAGGAAAAGAACACACATGCAATTTCCCTGGTGGATTAATGTGGTTTAGGAAAGGAACAAACATGCAATGACTTTGGTGGATCAACGTGGTTTAGGAATGGAACACACATGCAAAGACAATGGTGGATCCATGTGGCTTAGTAAATGAACACACATGCAATCACTCTGGTGGTGGTTTAGGAAACTAACACACATGCAATGACTCTAGTGGATCAATGTGGTTTAGGAAAGGAACACGCATGCAATAAATCTGGTGGATCCATGCGATTTAGGAAAGGAACACACATGGAATAAATCTGGTGGATCCATATGGTTTAGGAAAGGAACACACATGCAATTACTCTAGTGGATCCATGTGGTTTAGGAAAGGAACGCACATGCAATCACTCTGGTGGTGGTTTAGGAAAATAACACACATGCAATAACTCTGGTGGATCCATGTGGTTTAGGAAAGGAAGACACATGCAATGACTCTAGTGGTGGTTTAGGAAAATAACACACATGGAATGACCCTAGTGGATCAATGTCCTTTAGGAAAGGACCACACATGCAATGACTCTGGTGGATCCATGTGGTTTAGGAAGGCAACACACATGAAATGACTCTAGTGGATCCATGTGCTTTAGGAAAGGAACACACATGTAGTGACTCTGGTGGATCCATGTGGTCTAGGAAAGGAACACACATACAATGACTCTGGTGGATGCATGTGGTTTATGAAAGGAACATAGATGCAATGACTCTGGTCGTGGTTTAGGAAAAGAACACAAATGCAATAACTCTAGTGGATCCATGCGGTTTAGCAAAGGAATACACATGCAATAACATTGGTAGATCCATGTGGTTTAGGAACGGAAGACACATGCAATGAAACTGGTGGATCCATGTGGTTTAGGAAAGGAAGACACATGCACTGACTCTGGTGGTGGTTTATGAAAAGAACACACATGGAATAAATTTGGTGGATCAATGTGGTTTAGGAAAGGAACACACATGCAATGAATCTGGTGGATCCATGTGGTTTAGGAAAGGAACACACGTGCAATGTCTCTAGTGGTGGTTTTGAATAGAACACACATGCAATGACTCTGGTGGATCCATGTGGTTTAGGAAAGGAACACACATGCAATGACTCTTGTGGATCCATGTGGTTTAGGAAAGGAACACACATGCAATGACTCTTGTGGATCCATGTGGTTTATGAAAGGAACACACATGCAATGACTCTGGTGGATTACTATGGTTTTGGAAAATAACACACGTGCAATGACTCTAGTGGATCCATGTGATTTAGGAAAGGAACATACATGCAATGACTCTTGTGGATCCTTGTGGTTTAGGAAAGGAACAAACATGCAATGACTCTGGTGGATCAACGTGGTTTAGTAAGGAACACACATGCAAAGACTCTGGTGGATCCTTGTGGCTTAGGAATTGAACACACATGCGATGACTCTGGTGGTGGTTTAGGAAAATAACACACATGCAATGAATCTGGTGGATCAATGTGGTTTAGGAAAGGAACACGCATGCAATAAATCTGGTGGATCCATGTGGTTTAGGAAAGGAACACACATGGAACAAATCTGGTGGATCCATGTGGTTTAGGAAAGGAACACACACGCAATGACTCTAGTGGATGCATGTGGTTTAGGAAAGGAACACACATGCAATGTCTCTCGTGGTGGTTTAGAATAGAACACACAGTCCATGACTCTGGGGGATCCATGTGGTTTAAAAAAGGAACATATATGCAATGACTCTTGTGGATCCATGTGGTTTATGGAAGGAACACACATGCAATTACTCTATGGGATCAGTTTGGTTTAGGAAAATAACACACATTCAATGACTATGGTGGTTCCATGTGGTTTATGAAAGAAACACACATGCAATGACTCTGGTGGATCCATGTGGTTTAGGAAAGGAACACACATGCAATGACTCTGGTTGATCCATGTGGTTTAGGAAAGGAATGTACATGCAATGACTCTGGTGGTTGTTTAGGAAAAGAACACACATGTAATGACTCTAGTGGATCTATGTGGTTTAGGAAAAGAACACGGATGCAATGACTCTAGTGGTGGGTTAGGAAAATAACACACATGCAATGACTCTGGTGATGGTTTAGGAAAAGAACACACATGCAATAACTCTGGTGGATCCATGTGGTTTAGGAAAGGAAGACACATGCAATGACTCTAGTGGTGGTTTAGGAAAATAACACACATGGAATGACCCTAGTGGATCAATGTCCTTTAGGAAAGGACCACACATGCAATGACTCTGGTGGATCCATGTGGTTTAGGAAGGCAACACACATGAAATGACTCTAGTGGATCCATGTGCTTTAGGAAAGGAACACACATGTAGTGACTCTGGTGGATCCATGTGGTCTAGGAAAGGAACACACATACAATGACTCTGGTGGATGCATGTGGTTTATGAAAGGAACATAGATGCAATGACTCTGGTCGTGGTTTAGGAAAAGAACACAAATGCAATAACTCTAGTGGATCCATGCGGTTTAGCAAAGGAATACACATGCAATAACATTGGTAGATCCATGTGGTTTAGGAACGGAAGACACATGCAATGAAACTGGTGGATCCATGTGGTTTAGGAAAGGAAGACACATGCACTGACTCTGGTGGTGGTTTATGAAAAGAACACACATGGAATAAATTTGGTGGATCAATGTGGTTTAGGAAAGGAACACACATGCAATGAATCTGGTGGATCCATGTGGTTTAGGAAAGGAACACACGTGCAATGTCTCTAGTGGTGGTTTTGAATAGAACACACATGCAATGACTCTGGTGGATCCATGTGGTTTAGGAAAGGAACACACATGCAATGACTCTTGTGGATCCATGTGGTTTAGGAAAGGAACACACATGCAATGACTCTTGTGGATCCATGTGGTTTATGAAAGGAACACACATGCAATGACTCTGGTGGATTACTATGGTTTTGGAAAATAACACACGTGCAATGACTCTAGTGGATCCATGTGATTTAGGAAAGGAACATACATGCAATGACTCTTGTGGATCCTTGTGGTTTAGGAAAGGAACAAACATGCAATGACTCTGGTGGATCAACGTGGTTTAGTAAAGGAACACACATGCAAAGACTCTGGTGGATCCTTGTGGCTTAGGAATTGAACACACATGCGATGACTCTGGTGGTGGTTTAGGAAAATAACACACATGCAATGAATCTGGTGGATCAATGTGGTTTAGGAAAGGAACACGCATGCAATAAATCTGGTGGATCCATGTGGTTTAGGAAAGGAACACACATGGAACAAATCTGGTGGATCCATGTGGTTTAGGAAAGGAACACACACGCAATGACTCTAGTGGATGCATGTGGTTTAGGAAAGGAACACACATGCAATGTCTCTCGTGGTGGTTTAGAATAGAACACACAGTCCATGACTCTGGGGGATCCATGTGGTTTAAAAAAGGAACATATATGCAATGACTCTTGTGGATCCATGTGGTTTATGGAAGGAACACACATGCAATGACTCTATGGGATCAGTTTGGTTTAGGAAAATAACACACATTCAATGACTATGGTGGTTCCATGTGGTTTATGAAAGAAACACACATGCAATGACTCTGGTGGATCCATGTGGTTTAGGAAAGGAACACACATGCAATGACTCTGGTTGATCCATGTGGTTTAGGAAAGGAATGTACATGCAATGACTCTGGTGGTTGTTTAGGAAAAGAACACACATGTAATGACTCTAGTGGATCTATGTGGTTTAGGAAAAGAACACGGATGCAATGACTCTAGTGGTGGGTTAGGAAAATAACACACATGCAATGACTCTGGTGATGGTTTAGGAAAAGAACACACATGCAATCTCTTTGGTGGATTAATGTGGTTTAGGAAAGAACAAACATGCAATGACTTTGGTGGACAAACGTGGTTAGGAATGGAACAGACATGCAAAGACAATGGTGGATTCATGTGGCTTAGGAAATGAACACACATGCGATGACTCTGGTGGTGGTTTAGGAAAATAACACACATGGAATGACTCTGGTGGATCAATGGGGTTTAGGAAAGGAACGCACATGCAATGACTGGTGGTGATTTAGGAAAAGAACACATGTAACTACCTCGGTGAATTACGCTCTAGGTTGCATACCTGGATGAACGAAAGTGGTTAAAATAGTACGATGGGGCCCAGGGGCCACTGACAGGTTGACCTGCCGGCCGTCCTATCCACTTTTAGAACATTGGGACAAGAACGAGCGGCGTAATCGGCAGTAGAAGGGATCAACTACATACACAAGTGAGTATGTATGCAAGCCACCATACAACTGTTCATAGAGCCATTCCATCTAAAAGAAATAGAAATATTGGAACGTCATACAGCAAGATCCAAATATCCTAGATAGAGATAATAGTTTAGGATAGCTCCTCATACATCAAACATCAGAGTATCAGGCGGAAGAAGAAAACAAGATCCGAGTACGGATAAGAAGCAAATCGGCATAAGATGCCACATAAATAAACACATCCCGCCCATAGATCTCACGGATCCCCATCCCCGGAATCTCTACACCGAGTGATCGTTGCCAACATCGTCTGTCTCCTCCACCTAGTATCCATCTTGCGAGTACACCTGTTCATCTGAATCAAACAATTTATCGTGTGAGACCCTAGGGGTACTCAGCAAGTCTTTATGCCTCTAAAGGGGACATATACCTGGGGTGACGCAATTGCAGCAAAAGAGAATAACTAACAAGTCTATAGATACTCGCTAACCATCCGCCTACCCAAAGATAGAAGGACGTCCGTTAATTAGTAACAACAGTTATAATAGTAAAATTAACAGATCCATGCTCCTTCTCTCTTACCAACGAGAAAGCAGACGAACAACCCAACTGTTGGCAGTTTTATTAACCATTCCATGAGCATTGCACTATTTACTTGTCAGTTACTTAGTCAAATTAAAAGCGGTACTTTAGTTATACTTGTCTATGATCGAGAAATTGTGCTCCAAGTCGTCCATAACCGCGGACACGGCTTTCAGAAAGATTTACCCTGCAGGGGTGCACAAATAGCAACACACACTCGATCAACCTCGGAAAAACCAACTCAAAACCCAACGAGGCATTCACGACAAAGCGATCACAGGATTTAGAAATATTTAAGGGGGCCAACCCATTAAGCTACCCGCAACGAAGTTAGCCGACTCTGAGATGGTCTCAAGGTTTGTGTGGACGGCGGTAAACGACTATGAACCAGAAAATGTGACTGGGATTGTCCATACAGCAAAAACGTGTCACGATCCAAAACAATACAAGTGCTCCATGCACAATCGAAACTAAACGGTAAAACATGGCATACGTACAGGATAGTAACAAAGCCCCAAACTACTTTGTGGCCCCAAGAAATAAAAATGAATCAAGCTCTGGCTCAGGGGGGTCCATAAGGCCTCCCGGATGTGGATAGTGCAAATAGTCAAGGAACAGGAATCAAGTACTCGGGGTCCTACGGGGCACAAGTGAGCATGAAAAATCAAATAGCAGATATTGCTCACCGATAGTTATCCCATTACTACTCAGATTAAGTTGTTTAGGTACCTCGTTATCCATCAGACACTCACATACCCTACACATGTTGTTCTATGACCCGCATGGCTCAAACAACTCTTGTAGTAATGGCTCATGGGATGGAGGAACAAGCTTCGGTGGGGTTTAAAAGTAAAGGCTATGCAGTACTTGGGATTCAATTTAATGCAATCACGACTCCATGATGCAAAGAATAAGATAGAGGCAATAGGTACTATATGTATGCAAACATGTGGTAGTGCCTGCCTGGTAGCTCAGTTGAAGCGAGAGATGGATTTGGGTAGAACTCCTGTGATTCCTGATAATTCTCCTGTTGGGCGTCTATTCGAAGTAGAACCAAACAAACAAGGGCCAACATAAATAAAGTGCACAATCATATGAATTAAAATGCGCCAAGCAAACAAGTATGCCATGATGAATGATGCACAATTTACATGGTAATAATGTAGCATGGCATGGTGAGGGGTGAGGTACAAGAATAAAGCATTATATTATTTATGTGGTTAAGTTTTATTGCCATAAACAGTTCTGATTTTTAATAATGACATGATGAATGCTTCAATTCATAAAAAGGAATGCATAGTTAAAACAGGCTCGTCGCGCTGATCTATTTAGATATATTATTTGTCGAATTTGGAGTTGTACATTTAAAGTTATTAATTAATTAAGAAAAGGGCATTTTATTGTAATTTTAATTAGCTCGAAAGTTTAAAGTGGTCAAATAACATTTTGAATAGCATAATTGAATTCCTCACATTTTTCTGATTCAAAAACATATATTATATGTATTATTTGTACTTAGAATTCAAAAGTTATTAAAAACAGATTTAAATTTGTATTTAAACATTTTCTGGAATTGTTTAATTAAAACAGAAAAGCAGACCGACTTTTTCTACTCAGCCGCAACTAGCCCCAGTCACTGATGGGTGGGGCCAACGCGGACTGGGCGAACACGGCCCGGAAAAACCTTTTCTCACCATGGCTTAGCCAGCCAGTGAGACTGACAGGTAGGCCCGCGACGAAAAAGGACCCACGCGCCAGCGAGAGGGGTTGGGCTGGCCACGTGACGCGGAGGGGGACCGCGGGTTGCGGACCAAGAACTTGGGGTGCTTTTCTATAAAAAAGGCTAAAGGGCTGACTGGTGGGCCTGGTGTACCGGGGGTTGAGGCAAAAAGAAGTGGGGGGTATTTGCAAATTGCCAACAAACCCACTATTTCTCTTCCTCTGTGTATCTGACGAACTGACGGGCGACAGATCGGTGCGCGATGCCACAGGGATTTGATCCCGCGACCTGGGGCACGCGCGCAAAGAGGCAGAGCCACTTCGGTGGGAAGGGGTTACTGACAGGAGAAAGCTAGGCGGCTAGGTAGGGCTTACGCGACGCTGTGGCGAGGAAACGCTCGTGCACGCCGGCGCACAGAGCGTGCTCGACACAACGACCGGCGTGTTCGGGAAACGACGGTGGCTGAGAGGATGTCTAGGAGGAAGGTTGGCTCACCGCGAGGTTGCCGGTGCAGTCAGATCGGGCCGGTAAGCGGAGGATCGTCGTTGACACAGACGCACGCTCGGCTAGGGTTTTCTCTCATCTCGACGGCGTGCAGCGGCTGCAGGGCGTCTCCTCCTCGCTGTCGTGCACAGGGGCGACGCCAGGGACCTCGCTGGTCTTCCCAAACATCCCAACAACCACGCTGCCGGCTAGTAACAAGGAGGTGGAGGTGGAGGCAGACAAATCGCCGGTGGTGGAGAGGGGTAACGGGGAGGAGTGGGTTGGCGCAGGGGCCAGGGGAGGGGCACTGCGACATGGCAGAGGGGCGAGGGGGTGGAGATAAGGACAGGGTTGAAGGGGTAGGCCGTGGGGAGCACGGTGGTGAAAAAGGTGGCTCGGCCACCTTTTCTCCACCTCGAGCACGTGCTCGGCCGGCTCGGAAGGGGAGTAATGGCTGCAGCTGGGCCCAAGGGAGTAGAAGGTAGGGCTGGCTCGGGTTGTGGGGTAGCTTTGGCAGGGAGAGAGAGAGAGGGTGAGGCTCGGGTAGCTAGGGTTGGAGGGGTTAGCTCGGGCTAGGGTTAGGTTAGGGGTTGGGGTAGCTCTCATGGGGGTGGTAGAGCAGGTAGGCTCGGCATGGTGAGGGAAAAGGTGTGTGGTGAGGGTAGGGGTAGGTTGTCTTAGGGTTTTGGTGAGGGGTGTGACCTAAGCAAGATCATGCAATGTGAGATGGAGGTGAGGAGGGGAAGGGTTAGGCTTGGTTAAGCAAAGAGAGAGGGGTTTAAGCTAGAGAGGAAAGAGCTAGGGTTTAAGACCACATGGAAGGGAGAAAAGAATAAGATGGTGAGGATCTAGGTTAAGAGAAAAAGGGACTCCACTTGTTTATGCATGCACTAGGGCTCAACAAAACAAATATGGTGGTGCCCTAAGGATGGTGGAGTAAAAGAAAAGGGCCCACTTGGCTTGATTCCCAAAGAACCAAGATCCACTCAAAAAGCCAAGAAAAACCAAAGAAAAGGGAATGGTGGTGGTTTTGCATGGCCCATGCATGAGTAGTAAAAACCATGTTTAATTTTGTGAAAACAAAATAATAATCATGGCATTTATACACATACATTCCCAAATTATGGAGTAAGGCCAAGCTAAAATAATTAGAAAGATGTCCCAAGTGGAGTAGATGGAGATGGTCATATTTGATTATAATTAGGACATTCTAGTGTGTGTATTCCACTAGGTGCATAATAGCCTCAACAATATCCCAACATGAGCATACATTCATAATAATCCATATGGAAGCTTGAAAAGGGGTACCACTCATATAGCATGCAAAAGTGGCTCCACATATCAATAATGTGAAAACAACATGATGCTAGTGTGAGGGCATGTGTAAGAATAGAAGTGGATCCATCCCAACCCACATGAGCTAGATTTAAATGCCAAAGGAAAAATGTAAAAGCTCATGGATAATTAGGATAGTGGAATTATAAGGTGGTGACAAGGAAAAGGTGGTGGAGTTGAATAAAAGATATGCCCCCAACTCAACTTGGGGATCAAGCATTTATCAAGAACCAAATACAATATATCAAGAGCCAAATACAATTACTAATGCATATGAGAGAAGAACCAATGGAAAGGTTTTATATGATGCTCAAATGCAAGGTGGCATGATGACATGAGCATGATATAATTATGATGCAACAATTATATGTAGGAAGTAGCAATTATATTACTAGACCATGTAGCATTACATATGTTAGACAGATGGGATGCTACAACTCTCCCCCACTAAAGAGGAATCTCGCCCCGAGATTCTAGGAAGAAGAAGACGCGAAGAGGGTAGGATACTTGGCACGGAGCTCATCCTCGCGTTCCCAAGTGGCTTCATCAACGGAATGGTGCGACCACTGCACTTTGCAGAACTTGATGGACTTGTTGCGAGTTCTTCTTTCCGCGACTTCTAGAATTATTATGGGGTGTTCTTGATAAGACAGATCTTCTTGGAGATTGATGAGTTCATGGTCCACGGTCCTGCCGGGATCCTTGAAGCGCTTCTTGAGCTGAGAGATATGAAAGACATCATGGACCTTGAGTTTTTTAGGGAGCTCAAGAGCATAAGCAACTTCTCCTCTGCTTCCAAGAATTTGAAAGGACCGATGTATCTAGGAGCCAGCTTTCCTTTG
Source organism: Avena eriantha (assembly GCA_910589775.1). Classification (NCBI taxonomy): domain Eukaryota; kingdom Viridiplantae; phylum Streptophyta; class Magnoliopsida; order Poales; family Poaceae; genus Avena; species Avena eriantha. The sequence goes on along the minus strand of OU342741.1, from coordinate 242,979,299 downwards.
AAACCAAAGCGGTGCGTGCCTCTCATGGGAGTGACACGAAGGTAAACGAGAACACCAGGGACATACTCCATGTCCGTGTGCTTTCTGTCATAGTTGCTCTTCTGGCGACTTTGAGCAACCTTCAGGTTTTCAAGAATGCTGTGAACCTTCTCCTCCGCTTGAGTTACAATGTCGGGGCCAAACAATGTTCTTTCACCTTCGCCCGACCAACCAATCGGATTTCTGCATTTGCGACCATACAGAACCTTAAATGGTGCCATCTTTAGACTTTTCTGGAAGCTGTTGTTGTAAGACAATTCAGCATAAGGAAGGCATTCTTCCCACTTCATGCTGAAAGAGATAACGCAAGCATAGAGCATATCTTCCAGAATCTGATTGATCCTTTCAACTTGTCCTTGCGACTGAGGGTGGTAAGCTGTGCTGAAGTTCAATTTTGTTCCCAAAGCATTTTGGAAACTTCCCCAGAACTTGGAAGTGAAGATGCTTCCACGGTCTGAGTTGATCTCCAGAGGAACCCCATACAGAGAGACAATTCTGTTGATATAGAGCTCAACAAACTGAATTGCAGAAATTGTTTCCTTGATGGGAAAGAAGCGAGCCACTTTAGAAAGCCTGTCGATGACAACAAAGATTGCATTGTTGCCCTTCTGCGACCTTGGAAAACTAGTTATGAAATCCATCTCTACTTTCTCCCATTTCCATTCCGGAGGCTTCAATGGCTGTAGAAGACCGGAAGGTTTCTGATGGACAGCTTTAACTCTGTGGAAGACATCACACTCGGAGACATACTTGGCACAACATTGTTTCAACCCAGGCCACCAATATTGTGTTTTCAAGTCCATGTACATCTTAGTGCTGTCAGGGTGGATAGAAAGAACGGAATCATGCGCCTCCTTAAGAACTTGCTCTCTTAAACCCGGGTAGTTCGGAACAAACATCCGGTGTTCAAAGAAAAGAGTGCCTTGGTCGTCGATGTGGAAGGAATCATACTTCGGAAGCTGAATGTTGGAGATGATGTTTTTAGTGTAAGGATCACCAAGTTGAATGGAGCGAACTTTTTCTTCCAAGAGAGGGGTTGCAAGAAGGTTTAGAAGATACCCTTGATCCACAATTTCAAGGTTGAGCTTGCGGAATTCCTCACACAAGAGAGGCTGTTGTTCTTCCACCATGATGTTGTTGACATAAGCTTTTCGGCTGAGAGCATCGGCCATGACATTAGCTTTGCCCGGAGTGTAGTTGATTGTGACATCGAAATCATTGATTGCTTCAATCCACCTCCTCTGACAAAGATTGAGATCAGGCTGTGTGAAGATATACTTCAGACTCTTGTGATCAGAAAAGATCTCACAACGGTTGCCAAGCAAGTAATGCCTCCATACTTTCAAAGCAAAGACAACTGCTGCGAGCTCGAGGTCATGTGTAGGATAGTTGATCTCATGCGTCTTCAACTGTCGAGAGGCATAAGCAACAACTTGTTTTTCTTGCATAAGGACCGCACCCAATCCTTGCAAGGAGGCGTCACAGAATATCTGGAAAGGCTTTGATGTCTCTGGAGGAATCAAGACTGGTGTGGAAGTGAGCTTCTCTCTGAGTGTTTCAAAGCTTGCTTGACATGCAGGAGACCAAAAGTATTTCTTGCCTTTCTTGAGGAGATCGGTAAGAAGCTTCACAATCTTCGAGAAGTTCTGAACGAAGCGACGACAGTAACTAGCCAAACCAAGGAAACTCCGGACTTCTTTGATATTTTTGGGTGGAAGCTAGTCAACAATTGTCTTAACAATTTCTAGGTTGACGGCAATGCCCTTGGCATAGATGACGTGACCAAGGTAGGTGACTTGAGGCAGCCAGAATTCACACTTGGAGAACTTTGCATACAGGCGGTTCTCACGAAGCTTGTTTAGGACACACCAAAGGTGTTCTTCATGTTTTTCTTTTGACTTATAATAGACTAGAATGTCATCCAGATAGACCACGGCGAACTTATCAAGATACTCCATGAAAACCGAGTTCATAAGCCTCGAGAAGGTGGCAGGTGCGTTGGTGAGACCGAAAGACATGACCGTGTACTCATACAGGCCATAGCGGGTGGTGAAAGCTGTTTTGGGAACATCTTCCTTGCGAATCTTGATTTGATGATATCCACTTCTCAAGTCAAGCTTAGAGAATACCACAGCTCCAACTAGCTGATCGAAGAGATCATTAATCCGCGGAAGGGGATATTTATTCTTGATGGTTTTAGCATTGAGAGCCCGATAGTCAACACAAAGTCTATCAGTCTTCTCTCGCTTCTTCACAAAGATGGTTGGGTTACCCCAAGAAGAAGTACTGTGCTGAATGAAACCCAACTTCTCTTGTTCATCGAGCTGACGTTTGAGTTCAGCCAATTCAGCAGGACCCATTTTATAAGGCCACTTGGAGATAGGAGCGGTACCAGGTTCAAGCCCAATCACAAACTCGACCTCTCGGTCAGGAGGCATACCTAGCAACTCTTCAGGAAAGACATCTGGGAACTCACAGACCCCCAGAACACTCTGAATAGCTTCCATAGCATCATCATTCAGAGCCGCCAAAGAGAAAAGCTGAATTGCAGGAGTCAGACTTGGAGAATAGACTATATGGGCTTCAGGAATTTTCAGAGAAACCGAACGTTCAACACAATCAATCATAGCTGCATTTGCTGTTAACCAATCCATGCCCAAGATAACATCAATATCAGAGTTGCCCAGAATAATTAAGGAAGCCGGGAACGAAGAGCCACCAATCTCAATTTGATTGCCATGGATGATATGAGCAGCCCTCATGTTTGACCCAGGAGATTGTACCACAAGACGATGCAATAAGGGAACCATAGCCAGATCATGCTCATGCGCAAACTTGTGAGAAACAAAAGAATGCGAAGCACCAGAATCAAACAAAACTCATGGAGGGACTGAGTTAACGGGAAGTGTACCCATCACAACTCCAGGTGCATGCTCGGCTTGAGCGACATTGACACAGTTGGCACGAGCAACCGTAGACCCGGGCTTGGTGTTGATGTTGAGAGCCCGAGGTGGAGGTGCACGAATCATAGAAGAACTTGCCGCAGGTCTTGGAGGTGGTGGAGGAAGAGCTTTGTTGTTCATTGGACAACTCCAGTGTTGATGCCCAGTGTTTCCACAAGTGTAGCAAGCACCAGGTGGACGTGGAGCAGCGTAGCCAGGGACTCTACCAGGCGCTCCAGGGTAGTTGTGGTTGTAGCCCCTAGGAGCTGCGGTGAAGGAGTTTGGTGGCCTTGCCACGTAGCTTGACGGTCTTGGTGGAGCCGGGAGCGAGGGTGGGGTGTTAGGAACCCACACGCGGCGCTTAGAAGGAGCTGCCATAGCTGAAGAGCTTGCTACATTGCGGCTGTGTTTCTTTGACTCCTCAAACACTTGCCTACTTGCTTCTTCCTGCAGAGCTGTATGTTGGAGTTCTAGAAAAGACCCCGGCCTTGCATGAGTGATTGCATATTTGATGGATGCATTGAGTCCTTGCCTGAACCTCTTTTGCTTCTTCTTGTCATCAGAGATCTCATCGCCACCATACCGAGAAATGTTCATGAAGTTTCTGATATAGGTATTGACATTGTCATTGCCCTGCTTGAGGTTAAGAAACACTTCTTTCATCCTTTCCATGACAATTTATGATAGGTATTGCTCTTTGAAAGCCACAGTGAATTGCTCCCAAGTAGGTTGAAAACCAGAGTGGTCTGCCTTCAGGTAATTTTCCCACCACAGAGCTACAGCACCATTCAGAAGGTGCGTGGCACATTTTACCCATTCTTGCTCAGGAACATCCGCAGTCATCAGCAACCTTGACACTTCACGCAGCCAATCATCAGCATCAAGTGGCTGATCAGACACCTCAAATTGGCGTGGGTTGAACTTCAGAAAACTCTTGATTTCTCCTCCTCGCTTGGGAAGTGGAGGTAGCGGAACAAACTTGTTCCTCCTGACACTTTCTTCGAATCTCTGCTGGTTCTGCTGCATTGCTCCCAAGGCATTCGCAATACTTGCCAAAGCAGCCCTCAGTTCAGGTGGTATGTCCTCCTCAGAATGGCGTGGTGGTGCCATCCTGTGATTGATGTAAAACACAAGTCAGTACTATAATGGAGAATAATAATAATCCAAAATAGTACCAAAATGGAATTAACCAAGATTAAAGGATACAATTCACTAAGATGATATTAAAATATCATCAAAGTTCAAAGCACCTAGAAGATATTACACATATCGCACACGACTGAACAAGGAGTGTGGTACACAAGCTAACAAAGAAAAAAATTCCGCAAATTTCAGCATTAAAATACCACTATATGTGCAAAACTACTTAACGAATCAAGATTAGTAACTCTACCAATTCAATATGCGAGAGCGAATAATAAAAGTAGTGGTATGGTCGCGACTCCATTCCGCACTCAAATCATTACTCCGCACATGAATAAGTAAAACACATATCCCAACACCTTCTTCTTAAGATGAACCTAAAGATTAGTAACTACGGAAACGAACAACCCAAACAAGATAACGTCGGATAACAAAGAGTATGACCGATCACACCGGTATACAACGAATCAGATAGATCGCGTCGGTTTACAAAGGACTGTCGGTATGGAATGTACCAACAGTTGATAACCAAAAGGCAGATAGTGATAACAAGTTGGATGCAACAGATAGACAAGGAATTCACACACACAACCTATGGTACTACGGAACCCAGAACACGTGAATCCTAGTTTGAATTTTTAGAAGAGGATTTAAAACATTACACTTCCTTACCAGAAAAAGGGTGGGTGGGTGGGTAAGAAGAAAAATGGAAGCAGTCCTACTCTCACGTTTTGTTTTTCCCTAGTATACATTTGGCTCAGACCCTAAAGGGCGGGATGGCTCTGATACCAATTGTAACTACCTCGGTGAATTACGCTCTAAGTTGCATGCATGGATGAACGAAAGTGGTTAAAAATCACGGTGGGGCCCAGGGGCCACTCATAGGTAGACCTGTCGGCCATCCTAACCACTTTCAGAACATCTGGACAAGAACGAGCGGCGTAATCGGCAGGCGAAGGGATCAACTACATACACAAGTGAGTATGTATGCAAGCCACCATACAACTGTTCACAGAGCCATTCCATCTAAAACAAATAAAAATATTGCAACGCCATACGGCAAGATCCAAATATCCTAGAGAGAGACAATAGTTTAGGATAGCTCCTCATACATCAAACATCAGAGTATCAGGCGGAAGCGGAAAACAAGATCCGAGTACGGATAAGAAGCAAATCAGCATAAGATGCCACATAAATAAACACATCCCGCCCATAGATCTCACGGATCCCCATCCCCGGAATCTCTACACCCAGTGATCATTGCCAACATCATCTGCCTCCTCCACCCAGTATCCCTCTTGCGAGTACACCTGTTCATCTGAATCAAACAATTTATCGTGTGAGACCCTAGGGGTACTCAGCAAGTCTTTATGCCTCTAAAGGGGACATATACCTGGGGTGACGCAATTGCAGCAAAAGAGAATAACTAACAAGTCTATAGATACTCACTAACCATCCGCCTACCCAAAGATAGAAGGACGTTCGTTAATTAGTAACAACAATTATAACAGTAAAATGAACAGATCCATCCTCCTTCCCGCTTACCAACAAGAAAGCGGACGAACAACCCAACTGTTGGCAGTTTTATTAACCATTCCATGAGCATTGCACTATTTACTAGTCAGTTAGTTAGTCAAATTAAAAGCGGTACTTTAGTTATACTTGTCTATGATCGAGAAATTGTGCTCCAAGTCGTCCATAACCGCGGACACGGCTTTCAGAAAGATTTACCCTGCAGGGGTGCACAAATAGCAACACACACTCAATCAACCTCGGAAAAACCAACTCAAAACCCAACGAGGCATTCACGACAAAGCGATCACAGGATTCAGAAATATTTCAGGGGGCCACCCCATTAAGCTACCCGCAACAAAGTTAGCCGACTCCGAGACGGACTCAAGGTTTGTGTGGACGGCGGTAAACGACTAGGAACCCGAAAATGTGACTAGGCTTGTCGATACAGCGAAAACGTGTCACGATCCAAAATAGTACAAGTGCTCCACGCACAATCGTAACTAAACGGTAAAACATGGCATTAGTACAGGATAGTAACAAAGCCCCAAACTACTTTGTGGCCCCAAGAAATTGAAATGAATCAAGCTCTAGCTCAGGGGGGCCCATAAGGCCTCCCGGATGTGGATAGTGCGAATATTCAAGGAACAGGAATCAAGTACTCGGGGTCCTACGGGACACAAGTGAGCATGAAAAATCAAATAGCAGATATTGCTCACAGGTGCCTCTTTCATTAGTTATCCCATTACTACTCAGATTAAGTTGTTTAGGTACCTCGTTATCCATCAGACACTCACATACCCTACACATGTTGTTCTATGACCCGCATGGCTCAAACAACTCTTGTAGTAATGGCTCATGGGATGGAGGAACAAGCTTCGGTGGGCTTTAAAAGTAAAGGCTATGCAGTACTTGGGATTCAATTTAATGCAATAGCGACTCCATGATGCAAGAATAAGATAGAGGCAATAGGTACTATATGTATGCAAGCATGTGGTAGTGCTTTCCTGGTAGCTCAGTTGAAGCGAGAGATGGATCTGGGTAGAACTCCTGTGATTCCTGATAATTCTCCTCCTGGGCGTCTATTCGAAGAAGAACCAAACAAACAAGGGCCAACATAAATAAAGTGCACAATCATATGAATTAAAATGTGCCAAGCAAACAAGTATGCCATGATGAATGATGCACAAGTTACATGGTAATAATGTAGCATGGCATGGTGAGGGGTGAGGTACAAGAATAAAGCATTATATTATTTATGTGGTTAAGTTATATTGCCATAAACAATTCTGATTTTTAATAATGACATGATGCATGCTTTAATTCAGAACAAGGAATGCATAGTTAAAACGGGCTCGTCGCGCTGATCGATTTAGACATATTATTTGTCGAATTTGGAGTTGTAGATTTAAAGTTATTAATTAATTAAGAAAAGGGCATTTTATTGTAATTTTAATTAGCTCGAAAATTTAAAGTGGTCAAAAACATTTTGAAGAGCATAATTGAATTCCTCACATTTTTCTGATTCCAAAACATATATTATATGTATTATTTGGAATTAGAATTCAAAAGTTATTAAAAACAGATTTAAATTTGTATTTAAACATTTTCTGGAATTGTTTAATTAAAACAGAAAAGCAGACCGACTTTTTCTCCTCAGCCGCAGCTGGCCCCAGTCACTGATGGGTGGGGCTAACGCGGACTGGGTGAACATGGCGCGGAAAAAACCTTTTCTCACCGTGGTTTAGCCAGCCAGTGAGACTGACAGGTAGGCCCGCGACAAAAAAGGACCCACGCGCCAGCGAGAGGGGTTGGGCTGGCCACGCGACATGGAGGGGGACCATGGGTTGCGGACCAAGAACTTGGGGTGCTTTTCTGTAAAAAGGCTGAAGGGCTGACTGGTGGGCCTGGTGTACCACGGGTTGAGGCAAAAAGATGTGGGGGGGGGGGGGGGTATTTGCAAATTGCCAACAAACCCACTATTTCTCTTCCTCTATGTATCTGACGAACTGACGGGCGATAGATCGGTGCGCGACGCCGCGGGGACTCAATCCCGCGACCTGGGGTGCACGTGCAGAGAGGCGGAGCCACTGCGGTGGGAAGGGGTAGCTGACAGGAGAAAGCTAGGCGGCTAGGTAGGGCTTACACGACGCCGCGGCGAGGAAACGCTCATGCACGCCGGCGCACAGAGCGTGCTCGACACAATGACCGGCGTGTCCGGGAAACGGCGATGGCCGAGAGGATGTCTAGGAGGAAGGTTGGCTCACCGCGAGGTTGCCGGTGCAGTCAGATCGGGCTGGGAAGTGGAGGGTCGTCGGCGACACAGACGCACGCTCGGCTAGGGTTTTCTCTCGGTTCGACGGTGTGCAGCGGCTACAGGGCGTTTCCTCCTCGCTGTCGTGCACAGGGGCGACGCCAGGGACCTCGCTGGTCTTCCCAAACAGCCCAACAACCACGCCGCTGGCTAGTAACGAGGAGGTGGAGGTGGAGGCCGACAGATAGTCGATGGTGGAGAGGAGTAACGGGGAGGAGTGGGTTGGCGCAGGGGCCAGGGGAGGGGAACTGGGACATGACAGAGGGGAGAGGGGGTGGAGATAAGGACGGGGTTGAAGGGGGAGGCCGTGGGGAGCACGGTGGTGAAAAAGGTGGCTCGGCCACCTTTTCTCCACCTCGAGCACGTGCTCGGCCGGCTCGGAAGGGGAGTAGTGGCTACGCTTGGCCCGAGGGAGTAGAAGGTAGGGCTGGCTCGGGTGGTGGGGTAGCTTTGGTAGGGAGAGAGAGAGAGGGTGAGGCTCGGGTTGCTAGGGTTTGAGGGGTTAGCTCGGGCTAGGGTTAGGTTAGGGGTTGGGGTAGCTCGCATGGGGGTGGTAGAGCAGGTAGGCTCGGCATGGTGAGGGAAAAGGTGGTGTGGTGAGGGTAGGGGTAGGTTCTCTTAGGGTTTTGGTGAGGGGTGTGACCTAAGCAAGATCATGCAAGGTGAGATGGAGGTGAGGAGGGGAAGGGTTAGGCTTGGTTAAGCAAAGAGAGAGGGGTTTAATCTAGAGAGGAAAGAGCTAGGGTTTAAGACCACATGGAAGGGAGAAAAGAATAAGATGGTGAGGATCTAGGTTAAGAGAAAAAGGGACTCCACTTGTTTATGCATGCACTAGGGCTCAACAAAACAAATATGGTGGTGCCCTAAGGATGGTGGAGTAAATGAAAAGGGCCCACTTGGCTTGATTCCCAAAGAACCAAGATCCACTAAAAAATCCAAGAAAAACCAAAGAAAAGGGAATGGTGGTGGTTTTGCATGGCCCATGCATGAGTAGTAAAAACCATGTTTAATTTTTTGAAAACAAAATAATAATCATGGCATTTATACACATACATTCCCAAATTATGGAGTAAGGCCAAGCTAAAATAATTAGAAAGATGTCCCAAGTGGAGTAGATGGAGATGGTCATATTTGATTATAATTAGGACATTCTAGTGTGTGTATTCCACTAGGTGCATAATAGCCTCAACAATATCCCAACATGAGCATACATTCATAATAATCCATATGGAAGCTTGAAAAGGGGTACCACTCATATAGCATGCAAAAGTGGCTCCACATATCAATAATGTGAAAACAACATGATGCTAGTGTGAGGGCATGTGGAAGAATAGAAGTCGATCCATCCCAACCCACATGAGCTAGATTTAAATGCCAAAGGAAAAATGTAAAAGCTCATGGATAATTAGGATGGTGGAATTATAAGGTGGTGACAAGGAAAAGGTGGTGGAGTTGAATAAAAGATATGCCCCCAACTCAACTTGGGCATCAAGCATTTATCAAGAACCAAATACAATATATCAAGAGCCAAATACAATTACTAATGCATATGAGAGAAGAACCAATGGAAAGGTTTTATATGATGCTCTAATGCAAGGTGGCATGATGACATGAGCATGATATAATTATGATGCAACAATTGTATGTAGGAAGTACCAATTATATTACTAGACCATGTAGCATTACATATGTTAGACAGATGGGATGCTACAAAACACATGCAATAACTCTCGTGGATCCATGTGGTTTAGGAAAGGAAGACACATTCAATGACTCTAGTGGTGGTTTAGGAAAATAACACACATGGAATGACCGTGGTGGGTCAATGTGGTTTAGGAAAGCAACACACATGCAATGACTCTGGTGGATCCATGTGGTTTAGGAAAGCAACACACATGAAATGACTCTGGTGGATCCATGTGGTTTAGGAAAGGAACACACATGCAATGACTCTGGTGGATCCATGTGGTTTAGGAAAGGAACACACATACAATGACTCTAGTGGATGCATGTGGTTTATGAAAGGAACATGCATGCAATGACTCTGGTGGTGGTTTAGGAAACGAACACACATGCAATGACTCTAGAGGACCCATGCGGTTTTGGAAAGGAACACACATGCAATAACATTGGTGGATCCATGTGGTTTAGGAACGGAACACACATGCAATGACACTGGTGGATCCATGTGGTTTAGAAAAGGAAGACACATGCAATGACTCTGGTGGTGGTTTATGAAAAGAACACACATGGAATGAATCTGGTGGATCAATGTGGTTCAGGAAAGGAACACACATGCAATGACTCTGGTGGATACATGTGGTTTAGGAAAGGAACACACATGCAATGTCTCTAGTGGTGGTTTTGAATAGAACACACATGCAATGACTCTGGTGGATCCATGTGGTTTAGGAAAGGAACATACATGCAATGACTCTTGTGGATCCATGTGGTTTATGAAAGGAACACACATGCAATGACTCTGGTGGATTTGTGTTGTTTAGGAAAATAACACACGTGCAATGAATCTGGTGGATCCATGTGATTTAGGAAAGGAACATACATGCAATGACTCGTGTGGATCCTTGTGGTTTAGGAAAGGAACAAACATGCAATGACTCTGGTGGATCAACGTGGTTTAGGAAAGGAACACACATGCAAAGACTGTGGTGGATCAATGTGGTTTAGGAAATGAACACACATGCGATGACTCTGGTGGTGGTTTAGGAAAATAACACACATGCAATGACTCTGGTGGTGGTTTAGGAAAAGAACACACATACAATGTCTCTGGTGGATCAATTTGGTTTAGGAAAGGAACACACATGGAATAAATCTGGTGGAATCATCTGGTTTAGGAAAGGAACACACATGCAATTACTCTAGTGGATCCATGTGGTTTAGGAAAGGAACACACATGCAATGACTCTGGTTGATCAGTGTGGTTTAGGAAAATAACACACATTCAATGACTCTGGTGGTTCCATGTGGTTTAGGTAAGGAACACACATGCAATGACTCTGGTGGATCCATGTGGTTTAGGAAAGGAACACACATACAATGACTCTGGTGGATGCAGGTGGTTTATGAAAGGTACATACATGCAATGACTCTGGTGGTGGTTTAGGAAACGAACACACATGCAATGACTCTAGTGGACCCATGCGGTTTAGGAAAGGAACACACATGCAATAACATTGGTGGATCCATGTGGTTTAGGAACGGAATACACATGCAATGACACTGGTGGATCCATGTGGTTTAGGAAAGGAAGACACATGCAATGACTCTGGTGGTGGTTTATGAAAAGAACACACATGGAATGAATCTGGTGGATCAATGTGGTTCAGGAAAGGAACACACATGCAATGACTCTGGTGGATCCATGTGGTTTAGGAAAGGAACACACATGCAATGTCTCTAGTGGTGGTTTTGAATAGAACACACATGCAATGCCTTTGGTGGATCCATGTGGTTTAGGAAAGGAACATACATGCAATGACTCTTGTGGATCCATGTGGTTTATGAAAGGAACACACATGCAATGACTCTGGTGGATTAGTGTGGTTTAGGAAAATAACGCACGTGCAATGACTCTGGTGGATCCATGTGATTTAGGAAAGGAACATACATGCAATGACTCGTGTGGATCCTTGTGGTTTAGGAAAGGAACAAACATGCAATGACTCTGGTGGATCAACGTGGTTTAGGAAAGGAACACACATGCAAAGACTGTGGTGGATCAATGTGCTTTAGGAAATGAACACACATGCGATGAGTCTGGTGGTGGTTTAGGAAAATAACACACATGCAATGACTCTGGTGGTCGTTTAGGAAAAGAACACACATACAATGTATCTGGTGGATCAATGTGGTTTAGGAAAGGAACACACATGTAATAAATCTGGTGGAATCATGTGGTTTAGGAAAGGAACACACATGCAATTACTCTAGTGGATCCATGTGGTTTAGGAAAGGAACACACATGCAATGACTCTGGTTGATCAGTGTGGTTTAGGAAAATAACACACATTCAATGACTCTTGTGGTTCCATGTGGTTTAGGTAAGGAACACACATGCAATGACTCTGGTGGATCCATGTGGTTTAGGAAAGGAACACACATGTAATGACTCTGGTGGATCCATGTGGTTTAGGAAAGAAACACACATGCAATGACTCTGGTGGTCGTTTAGGAAAAGAACACACATACAATGAGTCTGGTGGATCAATGTGGTTTAGGAAAGGAACACACATGTAATAAATCTGGTGGAATCATGTGGTTTAGGAAAGGAACACACATGCAATTACTCTAGTGGATCCATGTGGTTTATGAAAGGAACACACATGCAATGACTCTGGTGGATTTGTGTGGTTTAGGAAAATAACACACGTGCAATGAATCTGGTGGATCCATGTGATTTAGGAAAGGAACATACATGCAATGACTCATGTGGATCCTTGTGGTTTAGGAAAGGAACAAACATGCAATGACTCTGGTGGATCAACGTGGTTTAGGAAAGGAACACACATGCAAAGACTGTGGTGGATCAATGTGGTTTAGGAAATGAACACACATGCGATGACTCTGGTGGTGGTTTAGGAAAATAACACACATGCAATGACTCTGGTGGTGGTTTAGGAAAAGAACACACATACAATGTCTCTGGTGGATCAATCTGGTTTAGGAAAGGAACACACATGGAATAAATCTGGTGGAATCATCTGGTTTAGGAAAGGAACACACATGCAATTACTCTAGTGGATCCATGTGGTTTAGGAAAGGAACACACATACAATGACTCTGGTTGATCAGTGTGGTTTAGGAAAATAACACACATTCAATGACTCTGGTGGTTCCATGTGGTTTAGGTAAGGAACACACATGCAATGACTCTGGTGGATCCATGTGGTTTAGGAAAGGAACACACATACAATGACTCTGGTGGATGCAGGTGGTTTATGAAAGGTACATAGATGCAATGACTCTGGTGGTGGTTTAGGAAACGAACACACATGCAATGACTCTAGTGGACCCATGCGGTTTAGGAAAGGAACACACATGCAATAACATTGGTGGATCCATGTGGTTTAGGAACGGAATACACATGCAATGACACTGGTGGATCCATGTGGTTTAGGAAAGGAAGACACATGCAATGACTCTACTGGATGATCCATGTGGTTTAGAAAAGGAAGACACATGCAATGACTCTGGTGGTGGTTTATGAAAAGAACACACATGGAATGAATCTGGTGGATCAATGTGGTTCAGGAAAGGAACACACATGCAATGACTCTGGTGGATCCATGTGGTTTAGGAAAGGAACACACATGCAATGTCTCTCGTGGTGGTTTTGAATAGAACACACATGCAATGACTCTGGTGGATCCATATGGTTTAGGAAAGGAACATACATGCAATGACTCTTGTGGATCCATGTGGTTTATGAAAGGAACACACATGCAATGTGTCTGGTGGATTTGTGTGGTTTAGGAAAATAACACACGTGCAATGACTCTGGTGGATCCATGTGATTTAGGAAAGGAACATTAATGCAATGACTCATGTGGATCCTTGTGGTTTAGGAAAGGAACAAACATGCAATGACTCTGGTGGATCAACGTGGTTTAGGAAAGGAACACACATGCAAAGACTGTGGTGGATCAATGTGGTTTAGGAAATGAACACACATGCGATGACTCTGGTGGGGGTTTAGGAAAATAACACACATGCAATGACTCTGGTGGTGGTTTAGGAAAAGAACACACATACAATGTCTCTGGTGGATCAATCTGGTTTAGGAAAGGAACACACATGGAATAAATCTGGTGGAATCATCTGGTTTAGGAAAGGAACACACATGCAATTACTCTAGTGGATCCATGTGGTTTAGGAAAGGAACACACATGCAATGACTCTGGTTGATCAGTGTGGTTTAGGAAAATAACACACATTCAATGACTCTGGTGGTTCCATGTGGTTTAGGTAAGGAACACACATGCAATGACTCTGGTGGATCCATGTGGTTTAGGAAAGGAACACACATACAATGACTCTGGTGGATGCCGGTGGTTTATGAAAGGTACATAGATGCAATGACTCTGGTGGTGGTTTAGGAAACGAACACACATGCAATGACTCTAGTGGACCCATGCGGTTTAGGAAAGGAACACACATGCAATAACATTGGTGGATCCATGTGGTTTAGGAACGGAATACACATGCAATGACACTGGTGGATCCATGTGGTTTAGGAAAGGAAGACACATGCAATGACTCTACTGGTGGTTTAGGAAAATAACACACATGGAATGACCCTGGTGGATCAATGTGCTTTAGGAAAGGACCACACATTCAATGACTCTGGTGGTTCCATGTGGTTTAGGTAAGGAACACACATGCAATGACTCTGGTGGATCCATGTGGTTTAGGAAAGGAACACACATACAATGACTCTGGTGGATGCAGGTGGTTTATGAAAGGTACATACATGCAATGACTCTGGTGGTGGTTTAGGAAACGAACACACATGCAATGACTCTAGTGGACCCATGCGGTTTTGGAAAGGAACACACATGCAATAACATTGGTGGATCCATGTGGTTTTGGAACGGAACACACATGCAATGACACTGGTGGATCCATGTGGTTTAGAAAAGGAAGACACATGCAATGACTCTGGTGGTGGTTTATGAAAAGAACACACATGGAATGAATCTGGTGGATCAATGTGGTTCAGGAAAGGAACACACATGCAATGACTCTGGTGGATCCATGTGGTTTAGGAAAGGAACACACATGCAATGTCTCTAGTGGTGGTTTTGAATAGAACACACATGCAATGACTCTGGTGGATCCATGTGGTTTAGGAAAGGAACATACATGCAATGACTCTTGTGGATCCATGTGATTTATGAAAGGAACACACATGCAATGACTCTGGTGGATTTGTGTGGTTTAGGAAAATAACACACGTGCAATGACTCTGGTGGATCCATGTGATTTAGGAAAGGAACATACATGCAATGACTCGTGTGGATCCTTGTGGTTTAGGAAAGGAACAAACATGCAATGACTCTGGTGGATCAACGTGGTTTAGGAAAGGAACACACATGCAAAGACTGTGGTGGATCAATGTGGTTTAGGAAATGAACACACATGCGATGACTCTGGTGGTGGTTTAGGAAAATAACACACATGCAATGACTCTGGTGGTGGTTTAGGAAAAGAACACACATACAATGTCTCTGGTGGATCAATCTGGTTTAGGAAAGGAACACACATGGAATAAATCTGGTGGAATCATCTGGTTTAGGAAAGGAACACACATGCAATTACTCTAGTGGATCCATGTGGTTTAGGAAAGGAACACACATGCAATGACTCTGGTTGATCAGTGTGGTTTAGGAAAATAACACACATTCAATGACTCTGGTGGTTCCATGTGGTTTAGGTAAGGAACACACATGCAATGACTCTGGTGGATCCATGTGGTTTAGGAAAGGAACACACATACAATGACTCTGGTGGATGCAGGTGGTTTATGAAAGGTACATACATGCAATGACTCTGGTGGTGGTTTAGGAAAAGAACACACATGCCTTAATTTGTAGAACAGGAGAGTTGGAGATCTATGTGAGATCTACCACTTTTGTTTTTGGAGCATGCCTTAATTTGTAGCGGTTATCCCGGGAACGTCCTCGCCAAATTGTTGTAGCTAGCTGCTTCTGCGAGGAGAATTCAGATGCGCGGTTTCGTATTTGCAGAAATACCCTACAAGTTGTTGCCGATCAAACTCAGGTCCCTAGCCGTCCCGTGTGTCACCAGCTCGGCCCCGTACACGTAGGTGGCCCCGTGTCTGACCAGGGCCCGCTCGTCGGTGACGATGGGTATGGCCACCTCCGGTAGCAAAAGTTTGGCGAATTTTCTGAAAATCAAATAAAACAAAATATAAACTTTATCTAAATAAATACATATAAATTCAAATATTTCAAATTTGACAAAACTTTTAAAACGAAAATTGGTTCAAATTTAAATGTGATTTCAGATATACATTCAAATTTGACCAGGGTCAACCCTAACTAGTTAAATCTGTGACATTTGACCCCTTTTTTATATTATTGCATTAAATAATAATTTTTTTAAAATACCTAAATCTAAATTTTACCAATGATATATGTTTTCTGATCAGAAAATGCCAGGAATTCAAATATGCCATCCAAAATAATTTTTGAGCAATTTAAAATTTCGAAATTATTTAAATACCAAGAAATGCCTTTCCTTAATAAATTCATAACTTTAATTTCGTAATGCCGAATTCGGCAAATAATATGTCTAAATCGATCAGCGCGACGAGCCTGTTCTAACTATGCATTCCATAATATGAATTATAGCATGCATCATATAAATATTAAGTATACAACAATGTTTATGGGAGCAAAACATGACTAAAAATTTAATAAAATGATTTGTTCTTGTACCCCACACCTCACCCATGCCATGCTATGCTATACCATGTAAATTGTGCATCATTCCATCATGACATACTTGTTTGATTGTTGCATATTATTTATATGATTGTGCAATGTATTTATTTCGGCCCCTTGTGTGTTTGTTTTTTATCCGGATAGACACTAAGCAAGAAGAATATTATGAGCCTCAGGAGTATTACCCGGATCCTTCCTATTCGACAACAGAACTTCCTAGCAAGAAATTCCCCATGATTGCATACATATAGTACCTATGCTTCTATCTTACTCTTGCATCATTGAGTCGCGATTGCATTAAATTGAGTCCCAAGTATTGCATAGCCTTTACTTTTCAACCCCACCGAAGCTTGTACCTCAATCCCATAAGCCATTACTGCAGGAGTTGTTTGAGCCATGCGAGTTATAGAATTGCATGTGTAGGGTTTGTGCGAGTCTTTGGATAACGAGGTATTACAATTGGTATCAGAGCCATTCCGCCCTCCAGGGTCTCAGCCAAGATGGTCATTGTCAATCTAGAAAATATTTTGGTAGCTATGTATACTAGGCAAAAACTAAACGTGAGAGTAGGACTGCTTCCATTTTTCTTCTTACCCACCCACCCACCCTTTTCTGGGAAGGAAGTGTAACGTTTATCTATCCTCTTCTTAAAAATTCAAACTAGGATTCACGTGTTTGGGGTTCCGTAGTACCATAGGATGTGTGTGTAATTCTTGGTCTATCTGTTGCATCCAACCTTGTTGTTGCAATCTGCCTTTGGTTATCAACTGTTGGTACATTCCATACCGACAGGCTTATTGTAACCGACGTGATCTATCCGACTCTTTGTAAACCGGTGCGATCTATCTTACTCTTTGTTAACCGACGGAATCTTATTCAGGGTGTTCACTCTTTAGTATGCTTTCATAGAATGTGGAGTTGCTAATATCTATCTGTTAAGTTGTTTTTCGCATCTGTTGGTATTTTAATGCCGAAAAATGCGGAAATTTTTCTTTGATACATCTATGTTTCCACACTCCTTTCATTCGTGTGTGATATGCTATCTATCTTCTTTTGTTGGCATGTTCATGCTAACTCGATCTTTTGCTACCGTTGCTTCCATCTAGAGTTTCTACTTCATCTTCAATTATTTTGGGGCCAAATCCATAACTTGCGTTGATCCGATGCTTGCGATTGTGTTCTCAGTATAGCTATATGACACATATCATGAGTGGAATATGGTCAATGCTATCAATCTAATCCTCCAAATGATGGCAGTTATATCTTGTGATTTTGAGTTACACCATGATCATATCTATATCATATTCAAGTATCTTTGGCAATCCGGAGGTTTCGTATGGCACTATGGTGGATTACCATCCGTTGTCGCACTTCATATCTTTTGGAGCTCTATATCTACAAGGTTCTCTTTGATACAGGAGATTCTCATTCTTTCTTCTCTGATAGCTTTATTTAATGTATGAGCTATCATCGCTTCTTATCCAAAGTTGTCCTCTTTTTAACCGGTGTTTTGATCAACAAGGTGAACATGTCGTTATCCTTATTCTTCTGAAGGGCCAGATAATCTATTCTTCCAATGCTTGTCTCGAGCATTCCTTCGTTTCTCTCCTCCTTCATGAACTTGGTATTCTTGGAACATCTCGATAATTCTTGGTGGTATATCTTGACGATATGCTTACCTATTCTATATCAATGGAAGAACATGAAGAACATCTTCTTATCTTTTTCTCAAGCCTCGTGAACATCGTCGGTGTGCAAAGTTCTCAAAGTGTAAATCCCGAATTTTGAAGTCACCTATCTCGACCACGTTCTTCTGCTAAATACATTGTTACAATTCTGGAATCATCAAGTAAGTTGTTAATACCATCCTATAGATCCTAATAAACTCCGGAGTTTTTCCTCGGTTTGACAATTAATTCTCGCTACTTTGTTGATGGCTTCCTCAAGCAGGCTAAATCTCTCTCAGATATTCTCAAGAAGGACAAGAAATTCTTTTGGTTTCCGATTCGTCAAGCAACCTTTTGAAATCCTCTCTCTATATTCTAGGATCAATCCGATGACTGCCATGAAGTCCTTCTAGATCTTTCATAATTCTTCTATTCAGTAGTTTGGGTGCTATCCTTGATTTATTTGTTGAATCCTTCACATGTCTCTATGATCTTCATTCATATCTTTTCCGATGGCTTGGCACTTCCAACACGAAGACAACATCATCATCTTTGTCTACTTGGTGCCGACAAATCGTTGCATCACATCATTGTTTTCTTATGAAGCTTTAGGAATTCCGCTTGTCAAGATCTTCAATCTAAATTTCTAAGAGTTAGCTTGCACAATTTTATTATTCATGTATAGAATAATGCTTTGAGTGCGGGATGGAGTCATGAACATACCACTACTCTTATCATTCGCTCTTGTACATTGAATTGATGAATAAATGCAATTTCACTCATTCACGGAAGTTAGAAGTGGCCTTTATCTATCGAGACTTTACTTCCGTACCTGTTTTTCGGAGTGTTCTCTCGACGACCAGGATCAGTAATATCTTGTTGGTGGTCTCGTCTATTTCAAGACATCACAAATCTTCAACAATCTGGTGGAAACAAATGCAAAATCTTCTCCATCCTCTTCATTCTACCGGTGCTCGACAACATCAAACAAGATGGATGGAAGATATATCTAACTTCATTTGTCAATTCTTTTGCTCTTGGTAAATCCAATTATGGTCGATGCCATCAATCGCAAAATCTATCGCAACAACCTCAGGGTTAAGGAAAGCAATGGGATCTCTACAATAAACTCCAGATTTCAACAATCCACTTCTTTCTCAGGATTCCACCATAAACTCGTGTCACACCTTCTCTTAAAGATAAATCTGCGCACCTCAATTGCGTGATCCTTTGGTCCTTACCGACGCAAGAAGAATATAATCCGAGAACTCTAAATCCAAATCCTTCTGTTGATACCAAGGAACTCTACTGTTTGAAGGCAATATTGTTTCCGAACTTCATTTCTTAAATCTAAAGGAGGAAACAATGCTATTTTCATAGTGGTTGATACTTCTCCAAAGTTGTTCTTTTCTTCTGGCGAAGCAAGCAATCATATTCACGTGCCTCTGTTGATCTTTAATCCTAACGATGTGTTTTTCCTTTCTCCATGATACATTGTCCTTTCTAATTCTCTCAACAAGTGGTTCTATTCTTTTATCGTGCTTCTCGAGAGCACATGAGCGATATTCATCCTATGTCTCTCATCTCACAACAATCATCCAGGTTCTTCCAGTCCTTTGTTTCTACGAAGCAAAACGCAAGACTCGCAACAAGTCTAGTAGGTTTTGCAAGGTCTAATGGCTACACCATTCCGTTATTCATCAACTTGGGAACGCGAGGATTACCTTCGTTCCGAACAACCTCCTCTCCTTGTGTATTTTTCTTTTTCCAAGGAATCTCGAGGCGAGATTCTTATTTAGTGGGGGAGATTTGTAGCATCCCAATTGTCTAACAATTGCAAATTTTACTTGTCTAGTCTATATATTGCTACTTCCTAAATATAATTAATTGCATCATCATTATATCATTCTCATGTCACCATGCCACATTGCATTTGAGCATCATATAAAACCCCTTTCATTTGGTTCTTCTCTCATATGCATTTGTATCACTTGTATTTGCCTCTTGAGAAATTGTATGTGCTTCTTGATAAATTGTTGATGCCCAAGTTGAGTTGGGGGCATATCTCTTTCAACTCCACCACCTTTCTTTGTCACCACCTTATAATTCCACCATCCAACTATATGTGAGCCTTTGCCTTTCTATTGGCATTTACATTTAGCTCGTGTGTGTTGGGATGGATCCACTTCTAATTCTACATGCTCCCATATATGTTCTCTTATTTTTTTCACAATAGTAAATATGGACAGCTCATGGCCACCTTTGCATGCTATGTGAATATGAATGTTTCTCTAGCTTCCATATGGGCTCTATTTGAATTTATGTTCATGTATGAATATATATGTGGATAAACAATCATTAGTGGGACAGATACACTAGCATGGGCCCTTTATATTCATATATTATTACTTTCATCTATTCTATGTGGGAAGCAAGCTTGTTCTTTGTGGGGCCATAAATCAAGTAATTCGAACACATGTATGGAATGAATGCCCATATGCATTATAGTTGTTTTCACAACTAGTGGAGTCACTTACTACACATGCATGACCCATGCACAATACTTATCATTTCTCTCTTTTATGTTCCTTTCGTTTTAAAAGGTGGTTTATGTGTTTGGAATTCAAACAAAGGAGAGAAACAACCATGTCCCTTTTCTTTTCTTTACTTTGAAATCCATCTTCAACCCGTATCAAATCAGCCTGTGTTTGGATTTGTTGGTTTGCTGATTCAATATACCTTCTTTCCAATTCCGGGCTAAGTTTGTTCCCACCCTGAAGGTTTCTGGCAGATCCAATTGGCATTAGCAAGCTCCCTTCAGTTTTAGCTGATAGCAGCAACAACATTCAGTTAAAACAGTTTCTGCAGCTGCCATTTTTAGGTTTAGTTAAGCCAAGAGGCAGCAACAGCAGCAGAAGCGGACTGCAACTTCGGCCGTGGCCCAGCGTCACCACAAGCTTGGCAGACCCATCGAAGCCCACATGTTTCCTAGCCCAACACCTCCAGGCGCCACCATCCACTCCTTTTTCTGTCATCCTCCTCGAGCGATCATGACAAGAGCGTGAGCCCCTCCTCCCTGCACGTCATCGCGCACCACTAGGAAGCCAACCACTGAACCGCTACCCTGCTTTAAATCCCCCAGATCAATCCTCCTGGAATCCTAGCGTCTCCCTTTTCCTACCCCTTGCGTCGCCATGTCGAAGTCGCCACCGCCGCTGACCTCTGCCTACCCCCGGTGATCACATCGCTTGCTGCCATCGTGTACAGAAGTGAGCAAGGAGCCCTGAAGTCGTACAATACACGGAGCGAAGGGAAGTCGCTGCACCTCGCTATCCCAAGCCGCACGCCGTCGCCGTCATCACTTTCCTGTCTCCGCCTCGTTGTCCTTCCTCAACAACCCGCGGTGAGCCCTCCGCCATGCCCCGCCCTCTGGCTCATGCCCTCCGCCCGTGCTAGCCCGCTCACTCACCGAGCACCCCTGTTGCCGATGCCGTGCCGCGCACCGTGTGTGACGCGCACAACAGCAGCAGCAGATGCGCGCGCTGCAGAGATGCCGACCTCCTGTTCCCGGCCTTTTTCTGTCGTCCCTGATCCTCTGACAGCGAAGCAGCCTAACGAAATTTGTTCCTGGTAGATCAAGCATCACACCGGAGAAAACCTAACCCAGATCCGAGCTCTATAGCCCCCAATAACAACTGATGAAGATGGGTCGGTTTATCTATTTATCTCCGTCAGTTTTCGATGTGCTTTATGCCTCTATTCCTCAGAAGATCCCGACCGTTGTAGACCTCCGTTTGAGAAACATTGAACACGAGAGTCGGAGATATAAGCGACATCTACGACTTTTGTTTTTGGAGCATGCCTTAATTCATAGCAGTTTTCCCGGGAACATCCTCGCCAAATCATTGCAATTAGCTATTTCTACAAGGGGAATTCAGATTGGTGAGACGCGCGGTTTCGTATTTGCAGAAACACCCTGCAAGTTGTTGCCGATCAAACTCAGGTCCCCAGTCGTCTCGTGTGTCACCAGCTCGGCCCCGTACGCGCAGGTGGACCCGTGTCTGACCAGTGCCCGCTCGTCGGTGACGATGGGTATGGCCACCTCCGGTAGCAAAAGTTTGGCGAATTTTCTGAAAAATCAAATAAAAAAAAATTTCTTAATAAATTCAAATATTTCAAATTTGACAAAAGTTTTAAAACGAAAAGTGGTTCAAATTTAAATCTAATTTCATATATACATTCAAATTTGACCAGGGTCAATCTAAACTAGTTAAATCTGTGACATTTGACCCCTTTTTATATTATTGCATTAAATAATAACTTTTTCAAATTCCTAAATTTACATTTTACCAATGATATATGTTTTCTGATCACAAAATGCCAGATATTCAAATATGCCATCCAAAATAATTTTTGAGCAATTTAAAATTATGAAATTATTTAATACCAATAAATGCCTTTCCTTAATAAATTTATAACTTTAATTTTTTAATTCTGAATTCGGCCAATAATATGTCTAAATCGATCAGCGCGACGATCCCGTACTAACTATGCATTCCATAATATGAATTGTAGCATGCATCATATAAATACTAAGTATACAGCAATGTTTATGGGAGCAAAACATGACTAAAAATTTAATAGAATGCTTTGTTCTTGTTCCCCACACCTCACCCATGCCATGCTATGGTATGCCATGTAAATTGTGCATAATTCCTTCATGCCATACTTGTTTGCTTGTTTCATATTATTTATATGATTTTGTAATGTATTTATTTCGGCCCCTTGTGTGTTTGGTTTTTATCCGGATAGACACTGAGCAAGAAGAATACTAGGAGCCTTAAGAGTATTACCAGGATCCTTCCCATTCGACAACAAAACTGTCAGGCAAGCAATTCCCCATGCTTGCATACATATATTACCTATGCTTATATCTTACTGTTGCATGATTGAGTCGTGATTGCATTAAATTGAATCCAAGTATTGTATAGCCTTTACCTTTCAACCCCACCGAAGTTTGTACCTCAATCCCATGAGCCATTACTGCAGGAGTTGTTTGAGCCATGCGAGTTGTAGGATTGCACGTGTAGGCTTTGTGCGATTCTTTGGATAACGAGGTACCTAAACAACTTAATCTGAGTAGTAATGGGATAATGAATAAAAGAGGCATCGATGAGCATTATCTGCTATCTGGTTCTTTAAGCTCACTTGTGTCCCGTAGGACCTCGAGTACTTAATTTTTGTTCCTTCATTATTCGCACTATCCACATATGGGTGACTCTATGAATCCTCCTTTGCCTGAGCTTGATTCGCACTTTATTTCTTGGGGCCACAAAGTAGTTTGGGGCTTTATTATTATCATGTACTTATGCCATGCTTTACTGCTTTATTTATGATTGTGTGTGGAGCACCTGTACTGTTTTGGGACGTGGAATGTTTTCGCGGTATCGACAAGCCTATTCACACTTTCGGGTTCCTAGTTGTTTACATCCATTGACACAAACCCTAGGTCCATCTCGGAGCTGGCCAACTTTGTTGTGGGTAGCTTAGTGGGGTGGTCCCCTGAAATGATTTATGAATCATGTGAATGCTTTGTCGTGAGGTCTCGTTGCGTTTTATTTGGTTCTTCCCGAGATTGATCGTGTGTGTGTTACTGTTTGTGCACCCCTGCAGGGTAAATCTTTTTGAAAGCCGTGTCCGTGGTTATGGACGACTTGGAGCACAATTTCTCGATCATAGACAAGCATAACTAAAGTACAGCCTTTAATTTGACTAAGACATGACTAGTAATTAGTACAACACTCATGGAATGGTTAATAAAATTGCCAACGGATGGGTTGTTCTTCCGCCTTCTCATCGGTAAGCGAGAAGCAGGACGAGCGCGGTTAAATTATGTTGCTTATATAACTGTGGTTTTTAATTAATGAGCGTCTATCCATCTTTGGTTGGGCGGATGTGTAGCGTGTCTCTATAGAAATTTGTAGATATTATCTTTCACTACAATTACGTCACCCCAGGTTGTTCCCTTTAGATGCATTAAGACTTGTCGAGTACCCCTAGGGTCTCACACGATAAATATTTGCTTTAGGTGGACAGGTATACTCTCAGGAAGGCTACTGGCTTTAGGAGACGGATGATGGTGGCAATGACCGTCATGTGTAGAGATTCCGGGGATGGAGATCCTTGAGATCTGGGGCGGGATGTGCTTGTTTTCAGGGCATCTTATGCCGACTTGCTTCTTTTCCGTACTCCGATCATGTTTCCCGCTTCCGCTTGATACTCTGTTGCGTGATGTTTGAGGATGTATCCTAAAATATTATATCTATCTAGAATACTTGGATCTTGCCGTATGGCGTTGAATATTCCTATTTCTATTTCTTTTAGATGGTGTGACTCTGATGTCTATTGTAAGTCGCAGGCATACATACTCATTTGTGTATGTCGTGGTCGCGTTACCTGTCGCTTATGCCGCTCGCTCTTGTCCCGATGTTCCTGAAAGTGGATAAGGTGGTAGGCCGGTACCGTGCCCTACTCCGCTTCGATGGGCCTACACGTGGGTGGCCTTGGGCCCCCACGGAAGAGTCACTTATCCACTTTTGGTTCGTCCAGGCTTGAACTTAGAGCGTAATGTCCGAGGTATTACACACACATGCAATGACACTTGTTAATCCATGTGGCTTAGGAAAGGAAGACACATGTAATGACTCCGGTGGTGGTTTAGGACAGGAACGCACTTGCAACGACTCTTGTGGATCCTTGTGGTTTATGAAAGGAACACACATGCAATGACTATGGTGGATTTGTGTGGTTTAGGAAAATAACACACATTCAATGACTCTTGTGGATCCATGTGGTTTAGGAAAGGAACACACATGCAATGACTCTGGTGGATCCATGTGGTTTAGGAAAGGAACACACATGCAATGACACCGGTGGATCCATGTGGTTTAGGAAAGGAACACACATGCAATGACTCTCATGGATCCATGTGGTTTAGTAAAATAACACAGATGCAATGACCTCTTGTGGTGGTTTAGGAAATGAACACACATGCAATGACTCTGGTGGTGGTTTAGGAAAAGAACACACATGCAATGACTCTGGTGGATCAATGTGGTTGAGGAAAAGAACACACATGCAATGACTCTAGTGGATCCATGTGGTTTACGATAGGAACACACATGCAATGACTCTAGTTCATCCATGTGGTTTAGGAAAGGAACGTACATGTAATGCCTCTAGTGGTGGTTTATGAAAACAACACACATACAATAACTCTGGTGGATCGATGTGGATTATGAAAGGAACACACATGCAATGACTCTGGTGGTAGTTCAGGAAAAGAACACACATGGAATGACTGTGGTGGATCAATGTGGTTTAGGAAAGGAACACACATGCAATGACTCTAGTGGATCCATGTGTTTTAGTAAATGAACACACATGCAATGTCTCTAGTGGTGGTTTAGAATAGAACACACATGCAATGACTCTGGTGGATCCATGTGGTTTAGGAAAGGAACACACATGCAATGACTCTTATGGATCCATGTGTTTTATGAAAGGAACACACATGCAATGACTCTAGTGGATCATTGTGGTTTATGAAAAGAACACACATTCAATGACTCTTGTGGATCCATGTGGTTTAGGAAAGGAACTGACGTGCAATGACTCTAGTGGATCCATGTGGTTTAGGAAAGGAACACATATGCAATGACTCTGGTGGATCCATGTGGTTTAGGAAAGGAAAACACATGTAATGACTCTGGTGGATCCATGTGGTTTAG
This sequence comes from Avena eriantha, assembly GCA_910589775.1. Taxonomy (NCBI): domain Eukaryota; kingdom Viridiplantae; phylum Streptophyta; class Magnoliopsida; order Poales; family Poaceae; genus Avena; species Avena eriantha. The sequence continues at coordinate 242,953,403 of OU342741.1, read as the reverse complement.
GAAAGGAACACACATGCAATGACTTTAGTGGTGGTTTACCAAAAGAACATACATGTAATGACTCTGGTTGATCCATGTGCTTTACGAAAGGAACACACATGCAATGACTCTGCTGGATTAGTGTTGTTTAGGAAAAGAACACACATGTGACTCTGGTGGATCCATGCTGTTTAGGAAAGGAACAGAAAGGCAATGACTCTGGTGGTGGTTTAGGAAAATAACACACATGCAGTGACTCTGGTGGATCCATGTGGTTTAGGAAAGGAACACACATCCAATGACACTGGTGGATCCATGTGGTTTAGAAAAAGAAGATAGATGCAATGACTCTAGTGGTGGTTAAGGAAAGGAATACACATACAATGACTCTTGTGGATCCATGTGTTTTAATAAAGGAACACACATGCAATGACTCTAGTGGATCAGTGTGGTTTAGGACAAGAACACACATTCAATGACTCTTGTGGATCCATGTGGTTTAGGAAAGGAACACAAATGCAATGACTCTGGTGGATACATATGGTTTAGGAAAGGAACACACATGCAATGACTCTAGTGGATCCATGTGGTTTAGGAAAGGAACACACATGCAATGACAACGGTGGATCTATGTGGTTTAGGAAAAGTACACAGATGCAATGCCACTATTGGTGGTTTAGAAAATGAACACACATGCAATGACTTTGGTAGTTGTTTAGGAAAAGAACACACAGCAATGACTCTGGTGGATCAATGTGGTTTAGGAAAGGAAGACACATGCAATGACTCTGGTGGTGGTTCAGGAAAGGAACACACATGGAATAACTCTGGTGGATCAATGTGGTATAGGAAAGGAACACACATGCAATTAGTCTGGTGGATCCATGTGGTTTAGGAAATGAACACACATGCAATGACTCTAGTGGTGGTTTAGAATAGAACATGTGGGGTCCCCCGAATTTAGTCATCCGAGAAATCCCTGTTCTATAAATATCCACGTTCCCATGATCAGTGAGCCGTCAAACATAACCGACAAGTATCATTACAGCCTCTGAAACATAATGAATACAAGACTTACATAGTTGCCTTTATGGCTACACGACTTTCAGCAGCGGAGCTTCAACACACGCAAGGCCCAATTATGCCTCAACCTACAGGCGCCTGATTGGGAAGACGGCCTAGCTCGCTAGACGTCACCTTAATCTTACGATGTCAAACCTCTGAAAGCCTGGCCAAGTAAATAGCCAAGGACAAAGCCATGAGTACTTTTGAATGAACTCGCAAACCACCAAGATAAGTGAAATAAGGAAATGCAATTCTGGCTGTGGCGAGATAGCCCTATCTAGGGTTGTTTTTGAAAAGCCTAGACTATCTCTTGGAGTTATGGCATCTCCATATCTTTGTTGAAAAAGAGTTTTCATACATGCCTCGGTGTTATAAATCAAGATATCCCCATATCCTGGTTGAAAACCTTTTGAAAACAGTTTTGGAGTAAAAACCCTTTTTAAACCTCTTTGACCACCTCTGGTCAAAACAATACTCTAAACTCAGGTTCTCTCGGAACCTCCATACTTTCATCCATTTTTCCGAACACCACCATTTGGGTACTCCTAGCCATCACCTTTCCAACCATCCTTGACCGTGGACGCGGCTATTCGAATATATTATACTCTGAAGAGTGTGCGCACTTTCCCCACAAGAATCAATACATCCGCCGGGATAAAACCACAGCCCACTACACACGGTAGATGGGGGTTCGGATAATCAAACCTAACCTTTCGCTTCTCGACCCTAGCAAAGGCTGCTTTTCCTTTTGGGTTTGTTCTCCCCGGCAACGAGTATGTGGCTCCCAGCCATAGTCCTGCCTTCTGTACACGCGTATACCCAAACCACAGCTTGGCGTATACCTTAACTTGGTGGCTCCTCTTCCTTCTATACCACCTAAGTCATACCGTCTGCTGGAGACCCAATTGTTGCACCGCCACTCCTGCCAAGACAGGCTCACTCTTGCCGAAGCAAGCTGCAGGCTCCAGATCCGTAGAACTGTTAGCGCCTGCCCAAAATCAAGGGATTTCTCTCAATAAGCATTGTACAAACTGCCTCGGCTAATGAAGACAAACTACGAGCTAAGCAACAGCAACTAGGGTAATGTGGTTGCACGGATAAATTGTTTCGGTAAAGGCGTATAACATACCTTCTCCTTCTCTTGTCCATTTTCTCATTTCTCATCATCACCACTTCTCTCGTTAAAACATCTGCTTGGAACGATGCCTCTTCCCAAGGGTTTTACAAAGCATTTTGGAAACATTTGTAGTAGGGTAAATCCCAAAACAATTTGTTCAGCAAAAATCCGTGGTTTCCAACGAGGTAGGATGTTAATCAACATAACCTTTGTCTAAAAGGGATAAAATGGTGGTTACATCAGGGTGGGTGCCACGAGGGACACCAAGTCATAATTGGAGGAGCCAAGTCATTTGCGCCGTATTTGTAAAATAAGACATGCATATAAATAATGCAATTTATAAAGGATGTACAAAATAGGTACTAAAAGAGTAGGAAAAGTATCAGAATTCGGGAATGGTGGCTTGCATGTGATCACCGATAAGTCCCTAGACTTCCTTAGATAACCAAGAATACCCAATAAATAATAATAAGAAGTCCCTTTCTTCTCGTCGTCAAACAATCACACTATCACCGTCATCGAGTATACATGCAAGCAGACAATACCATAATCAATACAAGGCATACATGCACCAAACATATAGCAAGCCAACATAAGGAATACTACTTAGCTTAGTAGGTCTTGGAGAAGTTGGGTACTAGTAATGGAATTACTAGATTGCCATAGAAGAGCTTTTCTTTGGGAGATGGTTGTCAAGGCTATTTACCTAGAACTTGGGGTGGGGATCTGAGGCCTGTAGGATGTCAATGAGCAACCATGATATCCTCAGATGGGTCTTGTCAAATCAAGATCAACACAAGTGGTTTCACCAGATTATCACTTAACTAGATTTGGTTATGCTTTTTAGAGTGGAATAAACTCTAGTTTGAGGAAATAATTCACCAGAGTTTATCTGGAGTCTCAAAAATTATTTCCTTCGGTGGTTAGATAGTGTTTGATGTACGTAACCACATAGAGTTGGAAACTTGTCAAAATAATTACCAAAATTCCCTTAATAATTCAACAAAGACACTTATATATGGTTTTTGTCTTTTTCACCTGATTTGTTTAAAGAAGGTTTTAGTGTGATTCCAATTTTACATGGTAGGTATTGGAAATACCTTTCTATAGAAATTGGAGTTACCCAATTTGGTTAACCAGAACCACTGGAGGGATTTAACTAGTGAAAAAGGGCTAACCAGAATAGTTTAATTCACTATAACTAAACCAGAGCTCAATAAAATATGATTTGCTGGTGTTTGATATATTTTGATAATACACATCCATGGGAGTTGGAGTTAGGTCAATACCTCATTTGGTTTGACCTAGAGAATTTTCCTAAGGCAGATATGTCTTGCTTTTGTTATTTTTGCTAAGGGCCAACTACAGTTCACCTTGGCATAAGACATATGCTAGATGACCGGTATAGCAATTACCTTCCAGTCTTCCCAATTGGATTTGTAAAACTCCCTCAGGAATTTATTTAGGTGACCAGGTACCTTTTAGAAATTGATTTATCACAGTTAAACTAGACCTAGTCTGGGATATCCAAAGGTGTTTTCTGTTAGACAAAATATGTATGTACCACCAATATTTTGGATCTGGTCAAATTCATCATTCTACATTTTTATTTGAATTTAAACCAAACAGCAACTCTAGCAGATCTGGTGGAATAGAAAAAGATAAACATGGGGGAGGGTGCTTGGGCTTGATCTAAGGGGAAAATGGGCCAAGTGCGCCAAACCAGCCCAGCTAGGTAGCACCGCGGGCGGGGTTTCGGTTTGAATCCTGCTGGGCGGGGCCCATTGATCAGCGAGGGCGGTGGGGCGAAGGGGTATCGGCGGCGGTGGGCCGCTCGATTAAATGGGGATCGACGGCCCGCGGCCGTCGTCTTCCTGGGCACGCTGGCGACGAGCAGATACCCTAGAGGGGACACAGGGAGGAGTGGGGAGGCTCACCGAGGGTTCAGGAGGCGAGGAGGAGCAGCGCAGATGAAGCGGTGCTTGACGGCGAGCAGTTTGAGGGGCGGCACGATCGGGTTCACGTCTTGGAAGGAGCTCGCATGACAGTGGCTGAATCTAGCTCGCCGGAGCTTCGCCGGTGAGGTCGGAGGAGGCGTTCCTAGGCAAAAACACGCACAGGGTTACATAGAGGAGGAAGAGGGGATCACGGTAGAGTGACATGTAGAGGGGAGAAGAGGGGGAGGAGGGAGCCTTGCTCAAATCCATGGAGGGAACCGAGAGCTCTTTCTCTCCTTTGCTCCGCAAGACCAGGCATGGGAGAGGGAGTGGAGCTCGGGGGAGGTGAGTAGAGGGGAGAGGAGTCAAATGAGCTAGGGGAGGAGGGCTGGGGTGGTCTCTGGCTTATAAACCGAAGGGGGAGTGGTGTAGGGTGAACAATGTCCAAGGGGGCAAGGGCAAGTCCATGGGCATGCCACTGGCTGCCATTGGTAGTGGAGAGAGGGAGTGTGGGTAGGGGGCAGCTGGGTAATTAAATGGGGCATATCTTGTAAGATGTGGTTCTCTCTCTCTCTACTAATCCAATGGTAAAGGGCAAGTAGGTGTGTGATGGTGGTACTTTAGTGCTATAGTGGTGACGACCAGGAGGGTCATGGTGGTTGGAGAGGAGTGCTTGACAAGCTTTGGTGATGGTTTGGTCTTGGTTTAGCTCAAGTTTGTTTGTTTTGCAAATTTTTATCACAAGAGAGCTTGTGAAGGAGTTGAAATATTTGCATTGGGAAAGATGCGGGAGATAGCACTGATATCTGGGTATGGTTAAGGTACCTTCCTAGGATTTATTTGGGATTTTTATAAGGGGTTTTAGTCCTCTTAAATCCATTTATTCAAAAAGGGCAGAAGTAGATTCTAGAAGATCATTTGATATTTTTCAATTGGACATGTGGATTTTTTTATGTGAGAGGGTCCCAAATGTGAATACACACTTAGGGGAGTTTTTCCCAAGATTTATTGTGGCTTCAAAGTATTTAAAACAATTATTATTCCATTTCTGCCATTTGAGAAAATAGGCAAAAAGAAGTATTGTAACTCTTCAAAAATATTAATTTTTGAGAGGGGATGATAGGGTATGATATATGGATCTCCAATTAGTCAAAAGCAGATCAAGGCAACTCATCAGACAGCAGATCAAGGCAACTCATCTTATAAACTAAGCACATCCACTACTAGGGTTACCATCAAGCCTAGCTTGAGGTAAGGTTGGGGCATTTTGAAGAGGTTGGATTTTGAATAAGATCAGAGTCCTTGATACCTCTACCAAGAGTAGAATTCAAAAGGCTAATAAAAGGTTTTGGGGATCCTAGAGAGAAGAGTAGTTAGAGGTTCTGTCTTGAAACATAAGGAGATAGTATTCTATAGCTCTCCATAGTTTAATCAATAGAAGTTACTAAAATAGTTGGTTTGCAAAGGCTTCTTGGCTCAGGTTTTGAAATGCCAGAACATTTGAGAATAAGCAAAATGAGCCAGGATAGTTTTGTTGAATAGCTTTTGTCAACAGGGGGTGAGGTAAGGTGCATCATATGGTATACACTCATATGCACAAGTACAAACAAACAACAAGCACACACTTGCACCCATGAACAACAAAAAGTTTTTGTTCCCCCTGATTTTTGCATTCGGGACAACTAATCAGGGTTGCTGAGATTGGGATGTTACAGACCTTTTCCCCTTAAAAGAATCTCGTCCCGAGATTCGGGAGAGTAAGGTTAGGGGATTTGTGTTGGAGTTAGTGCTATGTGGTTCTCGTGTGCTAACTTATTGGCTTTGTATTTTAATAGGGTCACTACGACGATGAGGTTGAACTTCAATCTTCTTGAAAGCACGAGTGTTGAGCTAGCTTCAACCAAGATTGTGAGGAGTGATCTTCCTGTTGTAAGGATTTACGGCGTCTCTCCTAAGGGATTATCTTATCCTAGTTTGCGTTCTTGGGTCCAACTGTTGGATTGCTTCTAGCAGAGGGTTATTCTATTTTGCGGGAAAGACGTAGTCTTTGCCCCTTAGGATTAGACTGGGTAGATCGGAGGGTTGACATAGTCCTTCCTTCTTGGAGTCGCGGATAGATGTTTTGAAGGTTGACGTCCATATTTCTCCTGGAGTCGAGATCGTCAGAAGGCGTCCCATTCTGGAGGTCTTCTGAAATATTCTTTGGTAGCCAGTCTTCTGAGGATTGAGTGGAAAGACGCAGTCTTTCCACCTTAGAGCTTCACTATGGCGTTTTTAGGAGTGATGCCGATCTTCTATCTTGGAGTGCTGACCCGATGTTAGCGGAGGGTTGTATCTCCCCGGAGTCTTGAGCTGAGGTCGTCGAGTGACACCCTATTCTATAAACCTTGGGGGGTGCTTTCCTAACAAAGCCTTTAAGGGGTTAGCTCAAGGTACGTTATCGGTTTGCGACTCTTCTTGCTAGTAGTTAGTCAGGGTTGAAGTAGTCAGTGTTGGGTAAGCAGCCTTCACTTGCATTCCTTGCGTTGCTTCTGCTTGAGGGCGGAGTGGACTCGTTGTCTTCATGCACCCTCGTCTCCGGGAAACTGAAGTATTCTGGCCTTCTAGTGAGGAACTTCCCGTTGGTGGGAAGCGTTCCGGGTTGGGGTATGATGCAACGTCTTGGGTAAAACACGCAAGAGGGGAAAACATCAAAGAAAGCATAGCAATCCAAGGAAGTTATTACATAACAAACCAGTCTGGACTCGAAGGGTGCTAAAAGTACTTAAGCATTACAAAAAACGTTCAGGGACGATACATGACTCTACCCTATTGCTAGATGAGCGAGTACCGCAACGCGGGTGATTACTCGGAGGGTGCATCTACAGGGTCGTGGCTAGCTTTTGGCGGCGCAGTGGAGGTTTCCTGCACCTCCTGGCTGGGCTTGAACCTAGGGAGATACTGACTAGCGGTGATGCACTTCTTGCCTCTCCTGGGAGCACCTTCCCTCAAGGTTCCTTAAGTGGCGGCGGTTCATGCTTGATTCCTTTGCTGGCTTTCCAGAGTTTCCTTACGAGTGAGAATGGCTTGTAGGCGACGGAGCGCCATCTGAGAGTGACGGTATTCGTCAACGACTGCTATTAACACCTCGTTGCTAAAGTAGATGAAGCAGGTCTGAAAGGAGAGAGCAGGGTATGCCAGGCTAGGGTCTTGAGATCCTCTGGCAGTCGACATTTCCCTTCATGGGGAGGTAAAAGGTTGTGGGCTGTGTCATCTCTGGGAGGGAACTACATATGCGCATCAAAGCTTCTCTGGCTACCATATCTACAGCAAGTGCAGGAATGGGCATCTGAGGTCCAGTGGAATAGATAGGGCTTCCATTGGTTCCCGGCTTGGCTAGTATAACAATCTGTCCCACATAATCTCCTGATTCCACTCCCTTGTGGAGGGTGTAGATGGGTTTTTGTTGGTAACCACAAAGTTGCAGGGAGTCCCAGAGGAGTCGAGGAAATCCAATCTTCAGCCACTCTTCATCAACAGGTTCCATCTACAAAAGTGTTTAGGGCGTGGTCGGGTTAGTGAAAAGTGTGCAGGATTTTAAGATTACAAAATCATATTAATGTAAGTAGTTTTCAAGATTTAGGGGAAAGACATAAGCACTTTTGCAAATAGTCATCTCTTCTCCCTTGTCTTTTAGAAAATAGGTTTGTCATTTCCTGTCTAACGTCCATGCTAACTAGGGTCTCCTATAGTCAGGATGGCTCTGATACCACGTCTGTGGGGTCCCCCAGATTTAGTCATCCGAGAAATCCCTGTTATGTAAATATCCACGTTCCCATGATTAGTGAGCCGTGGAACATAACCGACAAGTATCATTACAGCCTCCAAAACATAACGAATACTAGAATTACATAGTTGCCTTTATGGATACACAACTTTCAGCAGCGGAGCTTCAACACACGCAGGGCCCAATTATGCCTCAACCTACAGGCGACTGACTGGGAAGACGGCCTAGCTCACTGGACGTCCCCTTAATCTTCTGATGTCGAACCTCTGAAAGCCTGACCAAGTAAATAGCCAGGAACAAAGCCATGAGTACTTTTGAATGTACTTGCAAAGCACCAAGATAAGTGAAATAAGTAAATGCAATTCTGGCTGTGGCGAGATAGCCCTATCTAGGGTTGTTTTTGGAAATCCTAGACTATCTCTTGGAGTTATGGCATCTCCATATCTTTGTTGAAAAAGAGTTTTGATACATACCTTGGTTTTATAAATCAAGATATCCCCATATCCTGGTTGAAAACCTTTTTGAAAATAGTTTTGGAGTAAAAACCCTTTTTAAACCTCTTTGACCACCTTTGGTCAAAACAACACTCTAAACTCAGGTTCCCTCGGAACCTCCATACTTTCATCCATTTTTTCGAACACCACCATTTGGGTACTCCTAGCCATCACCTTTCAAACCATCCTTGACCGTGGATGCGGCTATTCGAATAGATTATACTCTGTAGAGTGTGCGCACTTTCCCCACAAAAATCAAGACATCCGTCGGGATAAAACCACGGCCCACTACACACGGTAGATGGGGGTTCGGATAATCAAACCTAACCTTTCGCTTGTTGACCCTAGCAAAGGCTGCTTTTCCTTTTGGGTTGGTTCTCCCCGGCAACGAATATGTGGCTCCCAGCCATAGTCCTGCCTTCCGTACATGCGTATACCCAAACTGCAACTTGTTGTATACCTTAACTTGGTGACTCCACTTCCTTCCGTACCACCTAAGTCATAGCGTCCGCGGGAGACCCAATTGTTGCACCGGCACTCTTGGCAAGACAGGCTCACTCTTGCCGAAGCAAGCTATAGGCTCCAGATCCATAGAACTGTTAGCGCCTGCCCGGAATTCAAGGGATTTCTCCCAATAAGCATTGTACAAGTTGCCTCAGCTAATGAAGAGAAACTACGAGCTAAGCCCCAACACCTGGGGTAATGTGGTTGCACGGATAAATTGTTCCGGTAAAGGCGTAGAACATACCTTCTCTTTCTCTTGTTCATTTTCTCATTTCTCATTATCACCACTTCTCTCGTAAAAACATCCGCTTGGAACGATGCCTCTTCCCAAGGGTTGTACCAAGCATTTTTTAAACATTTGTAGTAGGCTAAATCCCAGAACAATTTGTTCAGCAAAAATCCGTGGTTTCCAACGAGGTAGGATGCTAATCATCATAACCTCGGTCTAAAAGGGATAAAATGGTGGGTATGTCAGGGTGGGTGCCACGAGGGACACCAAGTCATAACTTGGAGGAGCCAAGTCATTAGAGCCGTATTTATAAAATAAGACGTGCGGATAAATAATGCAATTTATAAAGGAGGTACAAAACAAGTACTAAAAGAGTAGGACAAGTATCGGAATTCGGGAATGGTGGCTTGCCTGTGATCAGCGATAAGTCCCTGGACTTCCTTAGATAACCAAGAATACCCAATAAATAATAATAATAAGTCCCTTTCTTCTCGTCGTCAAACAATCAGATTATCGCCGTCATCGAGTATACATCCAAGCAGACAATACCATAATCAATACACGGCATACAGGCACCAAACATACAACAAGCCAACATAAGGAATACTACTTAGCTTAGTAGGTTTTGGAGAAGCTGGGTACTAGTAATGGAATTACTATATTGCCATAGAAGAGTTTTCCTTTGGGAGATGGTTGTCAAGGCTATTTACCAAGAACTTGGGGTGGGGATCTGAGGCTTGTAGGATGTCAATGAGAAACCATGATATCCTCAGATGGGTCTTGACAAATCAAGACCAACACAAGTGCTTTCACCAGATTATCACTTAACTAGATTTAGTTATGCTTTTTATAGTGGAATAAACTCTAGTTTGAGGAAATAATTCACCTGAATTTATCTGGAGTCCCCAAAATTATTTCCTTTGGTGGTGAGATATTGTTTGATGTACTGGACCACATAGAGTTGGAAACTTGTCAAAAGAATTACCAGAATGCTCTTCATAACTCATCAAAGGTAGTTCTATAAGGTTTTTGTCTTTTCCACCTGATTTCTTTTACAGAAGGTTTTTGTGTGATTCCAATTTTACATCGTAGGTATTGGAAGTACCTTTCCGTAGAAATTGGAATTACCCAATTTGGATAACCAGAACCACTGGAGGGATTTAACTAGTGAAAACGGGTAAACAAAATAGTTTAATTCACTATAACTCAACCAGAGCTCAATAAAATCTGAGCTGCTGGGGTTTGATATATTTTTATAAGACACATCCATGGGAGTTGGACTTAGATCAATACCTCATTTGGTTTGACCTAGAGAATTTTCCTAAGGCAGATATGTCCTGCTTTTGTTATTTTTGCTAAGGGCCAGCTATTGTTCACCTTGACATAACACATATGCTAGATGACAGGTATAGCAATTACCTTCCAGTAGAACTTTGATTATTCCCAATTGGATATGTAAAACTCCTTGAGGAATTTATTTAGGTGACCAGGTACCTTCTAGAAATTAATTTATCACAGTTAAACTAGACCTAGTCTGGGATATCCAAAGGAGTTTTCTGTTAGAAAAATATGTATGTACCACCAAGATTTTGGATCTGGTCAAATTCATCTTTCTACATTTTTATTTGAATTTAAACCAAACAGCAACTCTAGCAGATCTAGTGGAAAAGAAAAAGATAAACAGGGGGTGCCTGGGCTTGATCTACAGGGAAAATGGGCCGAGTCCGCCTGACCAGCCTAGCTAGGCAGCACCATGGGCGGGCTCTAGGTTTGAATCCCGCTGGGCGGGGCCCATTGGTCAGCGAGGGTGGCGGGGCGAAGGGGTATCAGCGGCGATGGGCCGTTCGATTAGATGGGGATCGATGGCTCGCGGACGTCGTCTTCCTGGGCACGCCGGCGACGAGCAGAAACCAGAGAGGGGACACAGGAAGGAGCGGGGAGGCTCACCGAGGGTTCGGGAGGCGATGAGGAGTGCCAGAGATGAAGCGGTGCTTGACGGCGAGCAGTTTGAGAGGCGGCACGGTCGGGTTCACGTCTGGGAAGGAGCTCGCACGACGGTGGCCAAATCTAGCTCACCGGAGATTCGCCGGTGAGGTCGGAGGAGGCGTTCCTGGGCCAAAACACGCACAGGGTTAGACAAAGGAGGAAGAGGGGATCACGGTAGAGTGACATGCACAGGGGGAGGAGGGAGTCTTCCTCGAATCTATGGAGGGAACCGAGAGCTCTCTTTCTCTCCTTTTCTCGGCAAGACTAGGCCGGGGAGATGGAGTGGAGCTCGGGGGAGGTGAGTAGAGGGGAGAGGAGTGAAATGAGCCAGGGGAGGAGGGCTGGGGTGGTCTGTGGCTTATAAACCGAAGGGGTGGTGGTGTAGGGTGGACCATGTCCAAGGAGGGCAAGGGCAAGTCCATGGGCATGCCATTGGCTGCCAGGGGCGATGGAGAGAGGGAGTGTGGGGCTCTGGTCATGCAGAGAGGGTAGGGGGGCTGCTAGGGTAATTAAATGGGGCATATCTTGTAAGATGTGGTTGTCTCTCTCTCTCTACTAATCCAATGGTAAAGGGCAAGTAGGTGTGTGATGGTGGTACTGTAGTGCTATAGTGGTGACGACCAGGAGGGTCATGGTGGTTGGAGAGGAGTGCTTGACAAGCTTTGGTGATGGTTTGGTCTTGGTTTAGCTCAAGTTTGTTTGTTTTGCAAATTTTTATCACAACAGAGCTTGTGAAGGAGTTGAAAGATTTGCATTGGGAAAGATGCGGGAGATAGCACTGATATCTGGGTATGGTTAAGGTACCTTCCTAGGATTTATTTGGGATTTTTATAAGGGGTTTTAGTCCTCTTAAATCCATTTATTCAAAAAGGGCAGAAGTAGATTCTAGAAGATCATTTGATATTTTTCAATTGGACATGTGGATTTTTTTATGTGAGAGGGTCCCAAATGTGAATACACACTTAGGGGAGTTTTTCCCAAGATTTATTGTGGCTTCAAAGTATTTAAAACAATTATTATTCCATTTCTGCCATTTGAGAAAATAGGCAAAAAGAAGTATTGTAACTCTTCAAAAATATTAATTTTTGAGAGGGGATGATAGGGTATGATATATGGATCTCCAATTAGTCAAAAGTTGGGGAAGTTCTTTGACAAAAACCAAACTTTCCATTGGGAAGGGGTTTTGGAGATTATGTCTATTAAAGGGAATAAAAAGATTTGGGGCCATAATAACTATGGATAATATTTGATAAAACTCGATGATCAAGGTATATGATGTAGAAAAGGAGTAGCAGGCATTTTCAACCTTGGGAATTGGAAATCCAACTTGAATAAGATGGAAAACAAGGAGTTGGGGATCTAGGGTGATGTTATTTTTATACCACCAAAATCTTGTTAGATCTTGGAGCTCCGAGCTCACCTTGATGCAAGGGATAGATGGATAGTTAGACCAAGTCATATATATCATCATGGCAGAAGGGGTTTGGTTTGGTTACAAATGAGGTGGTCTGGAAGTAATGGCAAACTTTGTTGAAAATAAGGCTGCCATACCAGATGAGTCATGATACCTTATAAACCATGTGGGTTTAAGAAACACAAACATCCACTTGGAACAAGTGAAGTAGATGTTGATAGACCTATATGAGTAGAACACAACCATGCAAATAGTTGGTCCATAGAAGGTTGGGTGATGGTGTGAGCTTCTGTCAAAGTAGGCATGATGACTAGATTTGTAGGAGAGGTTAATATCATGCCTGTAAAACCATCAAGAACAAGTGGGTTGGAGGATGATCTAACCAAAGGAAAGAGTGGGCCTTGGTATTACTTATGATGGTTAACAAGATGGTTCAGGTGCATTTTCAAAAATGCACATGGTTTGAGAAAGGGAGGCATTCAAAAAGGTGATGTTGAAACAGTTTCCAGACTAGTCAAATTTGGCAGTTTTGAGGATTTTGACTAGAGTATGAGAGGGGATGTTTTTGAGGGGTTGCAAGGTACCAAAGCATCATCAAGTGGATGATTTTGAAGTGTAGTGGGAGTAGAAGGGATCCATGTTTGATATTGTTCTTCATTGACTTGGAAGCTTCTAGAATGGATCACTGCAGAATTGATCTGGTTAAGGGTTTTAGATGATCCCCTAGTAACTAGAGATCAGATCCACCTTGTAATCTTACTTAGGGTTTGGGTATTTTAAGGTTTCTTGATCCTAGAGGAGGAGCTCCTAGGGTAGTGTAACACCCTCGAATCAGCCCTATGCAAGTTTTAGCCTTTTCCACCAAACCCGCATAAAAACGATTCAAGGACGCCCACCAGGCACTTTCGTGCGGGTGGAAAACGAAGTAATACCATTACACAATAGTCCTCGATGGGACCCATAGAACAGATATATATACAACAGTGACTCAACGAGTCAAGAATACAGATATACAATACAAAGATCCAAATCACCTTGAAATCGATACAACGTCCGAGAACAGACAAGAAGCAAATTGGGCTAAGACCCCTGAAGAATAACCAATGGCGTCCATAACCCTGCCCAGGCCAAGCCGGAAGGGTAACCCTGCTAACGACGTCGATCTCAAACAAGCTAAAACAAAAGGGGTGCCGACAAAGGTCAAAGGAAAAAGAGGAGCGTCAGTACTAAGGCCAATACACGGCGAGGCTAGAATTCAGCGATCCTCGCCTACATAGGTATGGTGCACTGAAGCGGCAGCGAAGCAACACTAAACAACCTATAGAGCCTCAGTAAAACTGGCGGCTATTATAGAGGGATAAGAAAGACCTATTCGGATCCGACCTGATACTAACACTAATCATACCCATCCTGGCATTTCCCCCTCGAGACCAAACGATGAAGGCAAACTGAGGAACTCACACAGTTGGCAGTTTTATCCATTCCGTTATAGTTGAAGCACTTACTAGTCAGATATAGATAGCATGAGTCATCCTGAAGCATGAGTAGTGGGCAGTTTTAGTTAACATTCCGTTGTAGGTGGAACATTTACTAGTCAGATATAATTGTCCTGAGGGATCCCAAAACCCAGCAATTGTTGGCACTTTTATCCCATTCCATTGGAGTTGCAATACTTACTACGCAGGTAGAGTATGACACAGATCACCACAGATCCACCATTTGTTGGCATTTTTATTATCCATTCCATTGTAATGAAGCTGATTACTAGTCACATATTAAGTAAAATTTATAGCACTACTTTAGTTATGCTTGTCTATGATCGAGATACTGTGCTCCAAGTCGTCCATAACCGCGGACACGGCTTTTAGAAAGTTTTACCCTGCAGGGGTGCACAAATAGCAACACACACTCGATCAACCTCGGAAAAACCAACTCAAAACCCAACGAGGCTTTCACGACAAAGCGATCACAGGATTCATAAAATATTTCAGGGGGGCACCCCAGTAAGCTACCCGCAACAAAGTTGGCCGGCTCCGGCACGGACCCAGGGTTTGTGTGGATGGCTGTAAACGACTAGGAACCCGAAAGTGTGACAGGGCTTGCTGATACAGCGAAAACGTGTCACGATCCTAAACAGTACAGGTGCTCCACGCACAATCATAAATAAAGCAGTAAAACATGGCATAAGTACAGGATAGTAATAAAGCCCCAAACTAGTTTGTGGCTCCATGAAATAGAAATGAATCAAGCTCTGGCTCAGGGGGATCCCATAGGGTCTCCCGGATGTGGATAGTGCGAATAGTCAAGGAACAGGTATCAAGTACTCCGGGTCCGACGGGACACAAGTGAGCGTGGAAGAACCAAATAACATCTATTGCCCACCGATGCCTCTGCATTAGTTATATCTAGCAATTTAATAGTTGTATTTAAAGTCATGATCATCTCCACCATAAACATCTGCGACCATTCCAACAACTGTGGTACTTGACAACACGAGATCGCACCTGAGCAAGCAACTATGACTCGCAAGGCCAGCTATCTGCCAAACACAGGTAATAGGAGGTGTCCAAGGCAATATAGAGGCTGCATAGGGTATAACTGGTGTACGGAACTAAAGCATCACAACACGGATAGAAATAGATCAATAGGAGGAAATAAAGACTATAAATGCAAAATATGTAGAAGGGGGAGAGATGCTCGCCTGGGAAAAACACTGCCGACGGATCATATCCGGAGAACTTGTCGATACTCGCATCAACTCATCGGCCTAATCCACAAAGAAGCAAAGCACTAAAAGAAACACCGGATGCAATATTTAATATTATGCTAGAAGATCCGGCATGATTATGATATGATGCAGATGCGGTGCAATTAGGCAATATTAAGCAGAACCGGGGTCCCGATAATTAATTACACGGTTGAAGTTATTTAGCAACCCCGCAAATTAAATGTTGGCTTAACAAGGCAAAACAAGGCATCAGTTCACTACACAAATTTAAATGAAGACAATATAAGACTAGAAAAGCTCTCATATAGTCTCCATATTTAATTTAGGCGAATCAACTATTTAACCCAACCCACCAGATGACATGTATGCAAGCATGATGATTTAATGATGCGACAGGTATATGTCATATTATAAAAATAGAGGCTTAGGGTCACACATCTGGGTTAGGAAGATCTTGGGTTCCGGGGGTTCGGGTCTGGGTCTCAGGGTCTTAGGCTTTGACGGGGGACGATATCGCATCCGGGAAGAAGGACTTGGTGCTCCGAGATGAAGCGCTTGTCGTTCCATGTGGCGAGCTTGGCGGTCATCGGGTCCGAGAAGAAGATCTTGTCGGGTCCGCGTATCTGGTCGGTCTTGGCGTTCGGGCTGAAGAACTTGGCGTCCGGCGTCCTTCGGTTTCATGTCGACATGCTTGACGTCCAAGATGGAGAACTCGGCGTTCCGTGTCGAAGATCGTCGGTTCCGGTTCCATGTCAACGGTCTTGTCGTCCGAGGAGGAGTACTTATCATTCCAGCGTCATTGCCTCCGGGTTCCTTGTGATTATCTTCGGGTCATCAAATCCGAGTAGGAGATCATGCCGGTTCGGTGTCAAAGACTTAGGGTACCATCTTATCCACGGTTGACGAACTTGGGGGGCATCCTCTGTCTACATCGGGTTGATTTTTCCACCGGAAGATCTTGGCGACAATGAATCGGCAAAGATCTGGATGCAGCGACATGGTGCGGAGGGGCACAGAGGAGGTCTTGGTTTAGAGCCTGCAGAAGACCGTGTTGCCTGGCTCATGGGGGAGACAGGGGCGCAGGGGGAGGTTGACGGGAGGAGGCAGAACTTTTGAGGGGGTCGGTTGTGGGGTTGCGTAGGCCGTGGAGCTCCGGGGAGAGATGGTCGCTGGCGGGGCAGACCTAGCCGCGGCGTGGGGGACGAGGTAGAGGGTCGGTGGTGACCCAAGACGAGGACGGAGCGGCAGCGGCCGGCGGCGCCGGTTCCCGAGGCAACAGGGCGAGGGAGATCTCCGGCGAGGCCGGCTCGCAGACGAAGCAGCTCGGGGAGGAGGGTGCCGAGGAGGCGGGGCGGTCAGGGTCGCGGGGAAGAGGCGACGGCGGCCGAGCTCAAAGCGACGACCATGCGGGGAAAGTCGAAGAGGCCGAGGCGGAGGCGGGATCCGTGGGAGGAAGAGGAAGCGGGGTCGGCCCGGTGGGGAGGAAGCAGAGGGCCGAGCGCGGGCCGGCCGGCAGCACGGCCGGGAGTAGCAGCGGACGAGGACGGATCTCCCTAGCGGAGCCGGGAGGAGGAGCGGCGGGCGGTGGTGGTTGCCGATGGGGAGGAAGGAGGCGGTGGTGCCTGGTGGCAGGGAAGGAGGGCGGCGCGGGTCTGGGCGATGATGCAGGGAAGGAGCGAGATGGGATGGTGGTGGGGCCGCGCGGGAGCAGGGGAGGGTGGGCGATGATCCCGGGGTGGGATTTGTCGGCATGGGAGCAGGGTGGGACCGGGTCCGAATCAGTGTGTGCGTGGTGGGGTGCATGTGGGAGTTGGCGATGGTTGAGCGGCAGGTGGCGTGTGGGGCTGGGCAGGCAGGTCGCTGCGGTGTGGCGTGTACCGCGGGCTGGCAGAGGCGCGGTGCGGTGCCCGGGATAGAACGAGGAACGTGCGGGATAGGCGGTCGGTGGCGGCAGGTGGATGGGGAGAGGGAGTGGAAATAGGGTAGGTGGGGTGTTAGGGTTAGCTGGTTGGGGTAGGATAGGATTTGGTTTTGTTTGGACCGGGTAGTAGGCTGCTGGCTTGCGGGGCTTTTGGCCTGGCAGGCTGGCGGCCTCCCCGGTAAAACATTTTTATTTAACTTTTATTTAAAAAAAACTTTTGCAAATAATTTTTAGGCAAATAAAAGACCCGGGCGAGAGACAGGGGTTTTGATTTGAAATAAAGACGGGGGAATATTTAGAAATCAATGTAGGCTTTTAGAAAATAGTTTTAGACGAACAGATGCATGATAATGACGATGCTCAAATTCAATGTGGCATGATGACATGAGGATGCGTTCATGATGATGCAATGCACAAAAACACCATGATTTTCTAGTAGTGGTAATTGCGGGATGCCACAATTCGACACCACTAACAATGGATCTCGCCCTCGAGATCCGCCTCGTGGTACCGTGAAGAAGGTCGGCGATCTGAATCTTCTCGCTTGTGTAGATGCTAGCGACACCACTAACAAGAGGTCGTTGTCCGTGATCATCGAGAGAACACTCCGGGAAAACAAAGGACGAAGGTAAAGGTATCCACAAATAAAGCCACCTCTAACTTCGATAGAAAGAGAGAACTGATGCATTCTCATCCACTTCAATGTACACGACCAAATAGAGTGAGTAGTCGGCATGGGGGATAATCCATTACGCACCCAAACTATTACTCCGCACAATCAGTAAAAAAGCGTGCAACCATTCTTGGAATCAGACTGAAGATCTCGACAATCGAGGTTCGGGACAAAGGAGGGATGCAGACTCCGCATCGGATCTGGCATAGATGATGTCGTCCCGTCAGAAAACACCGGAAGGCACGAGAAGGAACAAAGAGAAATCCAACAGACGAAGGATTACTCAGATAGCATGAAGTCTGGAGATAGAAACACCGTTTCCAAAGGAGGAAGCGAAACCCTGAAGGTACGACGGAACCCAACCACGAGAATTCCTGGACTCGAAGAAAAGATAAGAGAATAGATCCAAAACACGTAGAGGTAAGAGGAGAATAGCAGAGGGATAAGGAGTAAAAGCAGACCTGATCAGATCTATCCAACCGATTTTGCAAAATAGTTTTAACACTCTACGTCGGCCGTTAGCTAGGTTATCCTACAGGATGGACTTGTGGGGTATCGCAACTACCAGGCTCTGATACCACTCTGTAACACCCTAGAATCGACCCTATGCAAGTTTTAGCCCTTTCCGCCAAACCCGCATAGAAACGATTCAAGGACGCCCACCAGGCACTTTCGTGCGGGTGGAAAACAAAGTAATACCATTACACAATAGTCCTCGATGGAACCCACAGAACAGAAATATATACAACAGCGACTCAAAGAGTCAAGAATACAGATATACAATACAAAGATCCAAATCACCTTGAAATCGATACAACGTCTGAGTATGGACAAGAAGCAAATTGGGCTAAGAGCCCTGAAGAATAACCAATGGTGTCCATAACCCTGCCCAGGCCAAGCCGGAAGGGTAACCCTGCTAACGACGTCGATCTCAAACCTGCTAAAACAAAAGGGTTGTCGACAAAGGGCAAAGGAAAAAGAGGAGCGTCAGTACTGAGGCCAGTATACGGCGAGCCTAGAATTCCGCGGTCCTCGCCTACATAGGTATGGTGGACTGAAGCGGCAGCGAAGCAGCACTAAACAACCTATAGAGACTCAGTAAAACTGGCGGCTATTAGAGAGGGATAAGAAAGACCTATTCGGATCGGACTTGATACTAACACTAATCATACCCATCTTGGCATTTCCCCCTCAAGACCAAACGAGGAAGGCAAACCGAGGAACTCACACAGTTGGCAGTTTTATCCATTCCGGTATATTTGAAGCACTTACTAATCAGATATAGATAGCATGAGTCATCCTGAAGCATGAGTAGTGGGCAGTTTTTGTTAACATTCCGTTGTAGGTGGAACATTTACTAGTTAGATATAATTGTCCTGAGGAATCCCAAAACCCAGCAACTGTTGGCACTTTTATCCCATTCCATTGGAGTTGCAATACTTACTAGGCAGGTAGAGTATGACACAGATCACCACAGATCCACCAGTTGTTGGCATTTTTATTATCCATTCCAATGTAATCAAGCTGATTACTAGTCACATATTAAGTCAAATTTATAGCACTACTTTAGTTAAGCTTGACTATGATCGAGATAGTGTGCTCCAAGTCGCCCATAACCGCGGACACGGCTTTCAGAAAGTTTTACCCTACAGGGGTGCACAAATAGCAACACACACTCGATCAACCTCGGAAAAACCAACTCAAAACCCAACGAGGCTTTCACGACAAAGCGATCACAGGATTCATAAAAAATTTCAGGGGGCCACCCCACTAAGCTACCCGCAACGAAGTTGGCCGGCTCCGGAACGGACCCAGGGTTTGTGCGGATGGTTGTAAACGACTGAGAACCCGAAAGTGTGACTGGGCTTGCCGATACAACAAAAACGTGTCATGATCCTAAACAGTACAGGTGCTCCACGCACAATCGTAAATAAAGCAGTAAAACATGGCATAAGTACAGGATTGTAATAAAGCCCCAAACTAGTTTTTGGCCCCAAGAAATAGAAATGAATCAAGCTCTGGCTTAGGGGGATCCCATAGGGTCTCCCGGATGTGGATAGTGCGAATAGTCAAGGAACAGGTATCAAGTACGCGGGGTCCTACGGGACACAAGTGAGTGTGGAAGAACCAAATAACATCTATTGCTCGCCGATGCCTCTGCATTAGTTATATCTAGCAATTTAATAGTTGTATTTAAAGTCATGATCATCTCCACCATAAACATCTGCCAACATTCCAACAACTGTGGTACTTGACAACATGAGATCGCACCTGAGCAAGCAACTACGACTCGCAAGGCCAGCTATCTACCAAACATAGGTAATAGGAGGTGTCCAAGGCAATATAGAGGCTGCATAGGGTATAACTGGTGTACGGAACTAAAGCATCACGACACGGATAGCAATAGATCAACAGGAGGAAATAAAGTCTATAAATGCAAAATAGGTTGAAGGGGGAGAGATGCTCGCCTGGGAAAAAGGCTACCAACGGATCATATCCGTTGAACTTGTCGATACTCGCATCAACTCATCGGCCTAATCCGCGAAGAAGCAAAGCACTAAAAGAAACACCGGATGCAATATTTAATATTATGGCAGAAGATCTGGCATGATTATGATATGATGCAGATGCGGTGCAATTAGGCAATATTAAGCGGAACCGGGGTTCCGATAATTAATTACACGGTTCAAGTTATTTAGCAACCCTGCAAATTAAATGTTGGCTTAATAAGGCAAAACAAGGCATCGGTTCGCTACACAAATTTAAATGAAGACAATATAAGACTAGAAAAGCTCTCATATAGTCTCCATATTTAATTTAGGTGAATCAACTATTTAACCCAACCCACCAGATGACATGTATGCAAGCATGATGATTTAATGATGCGACAGGTATATGTCATATTATAAAAATAGAGGCTTAGGGTCACACATCTGGGTTCGAAAGATCTTGGGTTCCGGGGGTTCGGGTCTGGGTCTCAGGGTCTTAGGGTTTGACGGGGGACGATCTCGCATCCGGGAAGAAGGACTTGGTGCTACAAGATGAAGCGCTTGTCGTTCCGTGTGGCGAGCTCGGCGGTCATCGGGTCCAAGAAGAAGATCTTGTCGGGTCCGCGTATTTGGTCGGTCTTGGCATTCGGGATGAAGAACTTGGCATGTGGCGTCCTTCGGTTTCATGTCGACGTGCTTGACGTCCAAGATGGAGAACTCGGTGTTCCGCGTCGAAGATCGTCGATTGCGGTTCCATGTCAACGGTCTTGTCGTCCGAGGAGGAGTACTTGTCGTTCCAGCGTCATTGCCTCCGGGTTCCTTGTGATTATCTTCAGGTCATCAATTCCGAGTAGTAGATCATGTCGGTTCGGTGTCAAAGACTTAGGGTACCATCTTATCCACGGTTGACAAACTTGGGCGCATCCTCTGTCTACATCGGGTTGATTTGACCACCGGAAGATCTTGGCAACTATGAATCGGCAAAGATCTGGATGTAGCGACATGGTGCGGAGGGGCATAGAGGAGGTCTTGGTTTAGAGCCTGCAGAAGACCGCGTTGCCGGGCTCGTGGGCGGAGATAGCGGCACAGGGCGAGGTTGACGGGAGGAGGCAGAACTTTGGAGGGGGTCAGTTCCGGGGTCGCGCAGGCCGTGGAGCTCCGGGCAGAGGTGGTCGCTGGCGGGGCAGACCCAGCCGCGGCGTGCGGGACGAGGCAGATGGTCGGTGGTGACCCAGTACGAGGACGGGGCGGCGAGGCAGACGTGGCAGCGGCCGGCAGCGCCGGTTCCCGATGCAACAGGGCGGGGAGATCTCCGGCGAGGCCGGCTCGCAGATGAAGTGGCTTAGGGAGGAGGGTTCCGAGGAGGCGGGGCGGTCGGGGTTGAGGGAAGAGGCGGCGGCGGCTGAGCTCGAAGCGACGACCATGCGGGGAAGGTCGAAGAGGCCGCGGCGGAGGCGGGATCCGCGGGAGGAAGAGGAAGCAGGGTCGGCCCAGTGGGGAGGAAGGAGAGGGCCGGCGGCGCGGCCGGGAGGAGCAGGGGTCGAGGACGGATCTCCCTGGCGGAGCTGGGAGGAGGAGCGGCGGGCGGTGGCGGTTGCCGATGGGGAGGAAGGAGGCGGTGGTGCTTGGCGGCAGGGAAGGAGAGAGGCGCGGGGCTGGGCGCTGATGCAGGGAAGGAGCGAGACGGCATGGTGGTGGGGCCGCTCGGGAGTAGGGGAGGGTGGGCGATGATCCCGGGGTGGGATTTGTCGGCACGGGACCAGGGTGGGACCGGGTCTAGATCAGTGTGTGTGTGGTGGGGTGCTTGCGGGAGTATCCTTGGTCATGCTGGTTTCTATAGGAGGTTTATTAAAGACATCTGTAGGATATCAAAACCTCTCACTAATCTTCTTCAAAAAGATGTACCTTTTGTTTTTGATGATGATTGTAGGGAGGCTTTTGAAAATCTTAAGAAGGCTTTAACTACGGCCCCTATTGTTCAACCACCTGATTGGAGTTTACCCTTTGAAATAATGTGTGATGCTAGTGATTTTGCTGTAGGGGCTGTCCTTGGGCAACGTATTGATAAAAAGTTAAACGTTATTCATTATGCTAGTAAGACTCTAGATGCTGCTCAAAGGAATTATGCCACTACTGAAAAGGAATTCCTAGCTGTTGTTTTTGCCTGTGATAAGTTTAGGCCCTATATTCTGGACTCAAAAGTAACCATTCATATTGATCATGCTGCTATTAAATATCTTATGACGAAGAAGGACGCTAAGCCTAGACTTATTAGATGGGTACTGCTCTTACAAGAGTTTGATCTACACATAGTAGACAGGAAGGGTGCTGAAAACCCAGTAGCTGATAATTTATCTCGTTTGGAAAACATCTCTTTTGATCCTATGCCTGTTAATGATAGTTTCCCAAATGAAGAGTTAGCCGCAGTAGGGGTGAACTCGCGAGGAAGCCCTTGCTATGCTGATTATGCTAACTTTATTGTCTCCAAGTATTTGCCTCCAACTTTTACAGCTCAGCAAAGAAGAAAGTTCTTTTATGATTTGAGGCATTATTTTTGGGATGACCCACACTTATACAAAGAAGGGGTTGATGGTATTATGCGAAGATGTGTTCCAGAGTATGAACAAAAAGAAATATTGCGTAAATGTCATGGGAGCGCCTATGGAGGACATCATGCAGGAGATAGAACTGCACAAAAGGTACTACAATCAGGTTTCTACTAGCCTACCCTTTTTAAAGATGCAAGAAAATTTGTTTTATCTTGTGATGAATGTCAGCGTGTTGGTAACATTTCTAACGCAATGAAATGCCTATGAACTACTCTCTAGTTATTGAACCTTTTGATTGTTGGGGATTTGACTTTATGGGTCCTTTCCCTCCTTCGAAAGGCTATACTCATATTCTTGTTGCTGTAGATTATGTTACTAAGTGGGTAGAAGCCATTCCTACGAAAAGTGCTAACGGGGAAACCTCTCTAAAAATGCTTAGGGACGTTATCTTTCCTAGGTTTGGAGTGCCTAGGTATCTCATGACTGATGGGGGTTCTCATTTCATTCATGGCGGTTTTAGAAAGACCCTCGCTAAGTATGATGTTAATCATAGAATTGCTTCAGCTTATCACCCCCAAACAAGCGGACAAGTAGAGTTATCAAATAGAGAAATTAAATCTATCTTGCAAAAGACTGTTAATAGGTCTAGAAAAAACTGGGCTAAGAAGTTGAATGATTCTTTATGGGCTTATAGAACGGCTTACAAAAATCCTATGGGAATGTCTCCTTATAAAATGGTTTATGGGAAAGCTTGTGACCTACCCTTAGAATTAGAACACAAAGCTTACTAGGCAGTGAAAGAACTAAATAGAGATTGTAAGCTCGCTGGTGAGAACAGATTATTTGAATTAAGTTCTTTAGATGAATGGAGGAGTGAAGCCTATGAGAATATTAGGCTCTTTAAGGAAAAAGTTAAAAGATGGCACGACAAGCGAATACTTAAGAGAGAGTTTCATGTTGGTGAGAAATTTCTATTGTATAGGTCTCGTCTCAAATTTTTTGCAGATAAGCTACTATCAAAATGGGAAGGACCTTTCATTATTGAAGAAGTATACCGTTCAGGAGCAATAAAAAATTCCTCTCTAAAATATAATACTACACAAGTAGTGAATGGACAGCGACTCAAACACTATATTGCTGGAGATTCTTACAATGAAGATGTTGATGCTTTTCAAGTTATAACTCCATAGAAATTCATTGAGGACCAAATTCAGAGACCTGCAGAGTCCGTTTCCAACTAGGTAACAATTCTGGTAAGAAAAGTTCCGTGAAAATACAATCCAACTATATTTTTGCAGTTTTCAGCCAATAAGGAAAGCTATGAAGCGAAAAGAGACGGAAACGGAGCCAGGGTGCCCCACACCACCCCATGGCGCGGGCCCACCCCTGGCCGCGCCACCAGGTGGTGAGGCCACTCAGGACTCCCCCTCCGACTCGTTTTCTCCCAGTACCTTCCTTTTGATATGAAACTTCGTAATATATAACCCCCCGGATCCCCTAAGGTTCGTATATCATGTTTTCTTCGTGTCTTTGTTTCGATCTGTTTCTGCCAAGACACACTCTTTGAAGGTTTAGAAGCAAAATGGTGTCCGCCAAGGATAAAGGGAAGGAACCTATGTAGGAAGACCTCCAAGACCCCAAGCAGGAGCTGGTACCTTTTCTTACATGCCCTGGATCAATGGAAGCCCTACGAGTCGCTAAGGAGTTCTGTGATAAGTACCAAGACTTGCAGAGGAGGGTGGACATGCTTCAATGGGAGAATAATAGGCTTCGCAAGATGCCAGAAGATTACCTCACGTCAACTAAGAAAATATTACCACCACCACCGAAGGAGTCATTCATCATCAGGTTTGGCATCCCCTTGGTTTGTTCCAAGCTTGGGGTAGTTCCGCGGTATCATATCACTATCTTCTATCTTTTTACCTTATTAGTAGAGTCATGTCATGAATAGAGGAGTTATTTTGTAGTATGGTGTGCATTATGGAAGTGTCCCCTCTCTCATTAGATATGTATCCTTTGGTGTGAGTTTCCATTATGGAATATTAATGAGAAGTTCTACCATTCACTCTTTTGCATAGCTTATGTTAGTTTTCAATTCGTGGTTATATGATTGATCTTGTTGCTAGTATTGGTAGCACTTTGGGATCATTGAGTTAATTTTGTTGGTTTTGGCAAACCTGGCTCGGTCAGTAGCAACACCTTTTTGAGAGTTGAAAAGAAAAAGATAGAAGTACTCTAAAGAAAAAAAATTCATCATCTTTCTTTCTTGATTTGCTCATAAGTCTAGTATTCTCTAGTTAAGATCTTTTGTGCTTCCAAGGAAGATTGCATGTTTGTTTTTATCATTTGTATGTTTGGTTGTTTCCTTCAACTCTTGTACTTGCTACCCAGCCTTGCTAGCCAAAAACCTGTACTGAGAGGGAATTCTTCTCGTGCATCCACCTCCTTTAAACCAAAACCTTTGCCATTTGTGTCCACCATACCTACCTAGTAGCATTATTGCTATTCCAAGTAAATTCTTGTTTTATCTACCTCCCAAATTAAACTTGTTATGTGAAAAATTAGTGATTAAAGCTCTCACGAACTTGATGGCACACTTTATTTTCCGCACTTAATAAACCTGAACCATTGTGAACTCTCCATGAAAGTTATATGCTTGCAAATTATAGGCTGGGGATTAGCAGAACCGTGCTATCACGGGGAACGCTTTCAACACTTGTAAATATATACCCAGTTGATACCTTGCTCTTTTTTTGCAGATGTTGTCGGTGTGAAATAAAAGGGGAGCTTGTAAGTCCATGGAGTTATGTATGTGTGTTAGAGAAACAAGTAGGCCGCTGGTCTAATCCATGCTGACATGGTGGAAACCTGCAACGTAACCATAATGATATCTATGAAGCATTCTTCTTATAAAAAAGAGAGAGATAGCTATTGAGAAAAAGAAAAGACAAAAAAAGAGATACTATGAAAAGAGGAAAGAGAGAAAAAAGCACCATTTTCCCATGGTAAATAAGAAGATTGCTGAGATACTCACTGTCTGCTTGCCTTGTCATTTTGATATGGGGATTCTTCCGTATCATCGGGCAAGGGGTACCCCGTTGGCGGTTCTCAATGATACGCACATACTTACGATGACAAGAACTTACCGGTAACTAAAGTTGAGTAGCATGAGGAGCGGCCCTCGTACTCAAGGGACTTGGGATTTTCAGTTTATAGTCTGTCAAGCATATAACTCAGATTGGACCTCACTTTCACCTTAATCACCTAAAGATGCCTATGATAGGGGAAATGAGAGCTGAAAGCTAGTAAGTATCATAATTTTTGGGAGCTCTTTATGAGACTTGCAATCCCTGCTTCCCTCTTTGAAGAGCCTTTCTTTTACTTTGTAGTTGAGTCAGTAAACCTATTCCCCTCTATCTCAGCAAGTATTTTGAGTTGATGTGTTTCATTCATTCATATGATGATTTATGCATTCATGTTTCTTATATTCCTTGTTTTGCACGTTGCTCGTATCTTGATGTTTACTACTTTGAAAGCTTTCATTGAAAACCAGATATTTGTGAACTCCAGCAAATTATCAACTATTCTTCGACCAAGAGCTAAGTTTGCCATTACCAATTCAGATTCACTTTATGCATCTTTATTGTGTTTCCTTTACTCATTGCAAGATTGAGTTATATAATAGTGAGTTGTCTTCTATTATGATCTATGTATTTGATGAATGTGATGCTTCTTGTCCGTATTCTTTTATCGACTCTTCACTCCATAAACCTGAGGTCATGTTTATTGAGCTCAGTTTCGCTTGGGGACAAGCGAAGTCTAAGCTTGGGGGAGTTGATACGTCCATTTTGCATCACTATTCTATGTCATAATTCACTATTATTCATTGATATATTTCGTATTGAGAGGTGATACTTATGTTATTTCATCTATTTTTGCATGGTTGATGAGTTTTGGAGCATGGAGCGCTGCAGTCAGGATTCTGATGGAAAGGTGCTGTTTGGAGGCAAAATTTGTGAATATCAGAAAATCCGGGAAAATATATGGAAAATTCTATTTTTCCAGAAGACTCAGGATGCCAAAAGATGGAGTGGAGGTGGGCCACAGGGGGCCCACACCACCCCATGGGGCGGGCAGGCCTAGGCCGCGCCTGGGAGTGGTGTACCTGCCCTGGCCCACTCTAGCCTCTCTCCTCTAGCATATATCATCCCCACGAAACCCTAAGACTCGGGGAGCGACCATAGAAAGATTCCACCGCCTCTGCGGGGCGGAAAACACCGAGAGAGAAAGATCTCTCTGGCAGACAGATTTCTGCTGGGGGGGATTCCTTCCCGAAGAGGGGAGATCGTCGCCATGAACACCACCATCAAGTTGGACTTCATCGGGATCATCATCATCATCATCACCACCATCATCACCATCAGCACACTCATCACCATCTCCATATTGCTGTAACAATTGGTTGAATCTTGCTATAGTTCATAGGGGAAACTTTCCCGGTGTTGATTACTCTTTGTAGTTGATGCTATTGAGTGAACCTTTGAATTATTGTTTATGTTCAGATTGTTATACATCATTATTCCATCTCTGATCATGATCCATATGATGACTTGTGAGTAGTTCTTTTTGTTCTTGAGGACATGGGAGAAGTCTTGTTTTAAGTAGTGGATTTGCGTTGAGAAAGATTCAATAGATTGCTATTTAAGTTGTGCTGTACTTCTTCTAGTGGTGTCATGTGAACGTCGACTACATGACACCTTAACTATATGGGCCTAGGGGAATGCATTGTGTATTTGTCTACTAATCGTAGGGGTTGCCGGAGTGACAGAAACCTGAACCCGCGTTAGGAAACCATTGCACAAGGGACGTAAGGGTCTTAGAGTTTAAAGTTGTGGCTAGGTTTCTACCTTAATTACTTCCTTGTACTTACGGATGTTTGCAAGGGGTATAATCACAAGTATGTATTTAGTCTTGGATGGGGCGGTACAGTAGCACAGGTTCACCCACACAACACTTAGCAAGCTAGAGAAGATTAATCGACTATATGAAGCGAAAGCACTTGACAGTCTTCCCATGTGTCCTCGAGAATGTTTGGTCATCTATAGAAGTACAACCGGCTTGTCCTTTGCTGCATAAAGGATTGGGCCACTTGCTGCATTTATTCCTACTTTCTTTTATTTACTCGTACTTTGTTTACTTGCCTTATCGAAAACCCCTAAAAATCCGTTTGCTAAGTATTTGCAGAGAATTCCTGATCCATACCACTAGCCAGCACCTTCTGCTCCTCGTTGGGTTCGACACTCTTACTTATCGAAAATACTTCGATACACCCCCTATACTTGTGGGTCATCAGTGGTGGTTTAGGAAAAGAACACACATGGAATGACTCTGGTGGATCAATGTGGTTTAGGAAAGGAACACACATGCAATTACTCTGGTGGATCCATGTGGTTTAGGAAAGGAACACACATGCAATGTCTCTGGTGGTGGTTTAGA
Organism: Avena eriantha; assembly: GCA_910589775.1. NCBI lineage: Eukaryota > Viridiplantae > Streptophyta > Magnoliopsida > Poales > Poaceae > Avena > Avena eriantha. Next base: position 242,925,056 of record OU342741.1, on the reverse strand, counting down.
ATAGAACACACATGTAATGACTCTGGTCGATCCATGTGGTTTAGGAAAAGAACATTGATGCAATGACTCTTGTGGTGATTTAGGAAATGAACACACATGCAATGACTCTGGTGGTGGTTTCGGAAAAGAACACACATGCAGTGACTCTGGTGGATCATGTGGTTTAGGAAAGGAACACACATGCAATGACTCTAGTGGATCCATTTGGTTTAGGAAAGGAACACACATGCAATGACTCTGGTTGATCCATGTGGTTTAGGAAAGGGACATACATGCAATGAATCTGGTGGTGGTTTATGAAAACAACACACATGCAATAAATCTGGTGGATAATTATGGATTACGAAAGGAACACACATGCAATGACTCTGGTGGTGGTTTAGGAAAAGAACACACATGGAATGACTCTGGTGGATCAATGTTGTTTAGGAAAGGAACACACATGCAATGACTCTGGTGGATCCATGTGGTTTAGGAAAGGAACACACATGCGATGTCTCTAGTGGTGGTTTAGAATAGAACACACATGCAATGACTATGGTGGATCCATGTGGTATAGGAAAGGAACACACATGCAACGACTCTTGTGGATCCATGTGGTTTGTGAAAGGAACACACATGCAATGACTCTGGTGGATCATTGTGGTTTACGAAAAGAACACACATTAAATGACTCTTGTGGATCCATGTGGTTTAGGAAAGGAACACACATGCAATGACTCTAGTGGATCCATATTGTTTAGGAAAAGAACACACATGGAATGACTCTGGTGGATCAATGTGGATTAGGAAAGGAACACACATGCAATTACTCTGGTGGATCCATGTGGTTTAGGAAAGGAACACACATGCAATGTCTCTGGTGGTGGTTTAGAATAGAACACACATGTAATGACTCTGGTCGATCTATGTGGTTTAGGAAAAGAACATAGATGCAATGACTCTTGTGGTTGTTTAGGAAATGAACACACATGCAATGACTCTGGTGGATCAATGTGGTTTAGGAAAGAAACACAGATGAAATGACTCTAGTGGATCCATGTGGTTTAAGGAAGGAACACACATGCAATGACTCTGGTTGATCCATGTGGTTTAGGAAAGGAACGTACATGCAATGACTCTAGTGGTGGTTTATGAAAACAACACACATGCAATAAATCTGGTGGATCGATGTGGATTACGAAAGGAACACACATGTAATGACTCTGGTGGTGGTTTAGGAAAAGAACACACATGTAATGACTCTGTTGGATCAATGTTGTTTAGTAAAGGAACACACATGCAATGACTTTGGTGGATCCATGTGGTTTAGGAAAGGAACACACATGCAATGTCTCTGGTGGTGGTTTAGAATAGAACACACATGCAATGACTATGGTGGATCCATGTGGATTAGGAAAGGAACACATATGCAACGAATCTTTTGGACCATGTGGTTTATGAAAGGAACACGCATGCAATGGCTCTGGTGGATCATTGTGGTTTACGAAAAGAACACACACTCAATGACCCTTGTGGATCCATGTGGTTTAGGAAAGGAACACACATTAAATGACTCTAGTGGATCCATGTTGTTTAGGAAAAGAACACACATGGAATGACTCTGGTGGATCAATGTGGTTTAGTAAAGGAACACACATGCAATGACTCTGGTGGATCCATGTGGTTTAGGAAAAGAACACACATGCAATGTCTCTGGTGGTGGTTTAGAATAGAACACACATGTAATGACTCTGGTCGATCATGTGGTTTAGCAAAAGAAAATAGATGCAATGACTCTTGTGGTGGTTTAGGAAATGAACACACACATGCAATGACTCTGGTGGTGGTTTAGGAAAAGAACACACATGCAATGACTCTGGTGGGTCAATGTGGTTTAGGAAAGGGACACACATGCAATGACTCTAGTGGATCCATGTGGTTTAGGAAAGGAACACACATGCAATGACTCTAATTGATCCATGTGGTTTAGGAAAGGAACGTACATGCAATGACTCTGGTGGTGGTTTATGAAAACAACACACATGCAATAAATCTGGTGGATCCATGTGGATTACGAAAGGAACACACATGCAATGACTCTACTGGTGGTTTAGGAAAAGATACCCCCATGGAATGACTCTGGTGGATCAATGTTGTTTAGGAAAGGAACACACATGCAATGACTCTCGTGGATAAATGTGGTTTAGGAAAGGAACACACATGCAATGTCTCTGGTGGTGGTTTAGAATAGAACCACATGCAATGACTATGGTGGATCCATGTGGTTTTGGAAAGGAACACACATGAAACAACTCTTGTGGAACGACGTGGTTTATGAAAGGAACACACATGCAATGACTCTGGTGGATCATTGTGGTTTACGAAAAGAATACACATTCAATGACTCTTGTGGATCCATGTGGTTTAGGAAACGAACACACATCCAATGACTCTAGTGGATCCATGTTGTTTAGGAAAGGAACACATATGCAATGACTCTGGTTGATCCATGTGGTTTAGGAAAGGAACACACATGCAGTGACTCTGGTGGATCCATGTGGTTTAGGAAAAGAACACACATGCAATGACTCTAGTGGTGGTTTATCAAATGAACACACATGTAATGACTCTGGTGGATCAATGTGGTTTAGGGAAGGAACACACATGCAATGACTCTAGTGGATCCATGTGGTGTAGGAAAGGAATACACATGCAATGACTCTGGTGGTGGTTTAGGAAAAGAACACACATGCAATGACTCTGGTGGGTCAATGTGGTTTAGGAAAGGGACACACATGCAGTGACTCTGGTGGATCCATGTGGTTTAGGAAAGGAACACACATGCAGTGACTCTGGTGGATCCATGTGGTTTAGGAAAAGAACACACATGCAATGACTCTAGTGCTGGTTTATCAAATGAACACACATGTAATGACTCTGGTGGATCAATATGGTTTAGGAAAGGAACACACATGCAATGACTCTAGTGGATCCATGTGGTGTAGGAAAGGAACACACATGCAATGACTCTGGTTGATCCATGTGGTTTAGGAAAGGAACGTACATGCAATGACTCTGGTGGTCGTTTATGAAAACAACACACATGCAATAAATTTGGTGGATCGATGTGGATTACGAAGGGAACACACATGCAATGACTCTGGTGGTGGTTTAGGAAAAGAACACACATGTAATGACTCTGTTGGATCAATGTGGTTTAGCAAAGGAACACACATGCAATGCCTCTGGTGGATCCATGTGGTTTAGGAAAGGAACACACATGCAATGTCTCTGGTGCTGGTTTAGAATAGAACACACATGTAATGTCTCTAGTCGATCTATGTGGTTTAGGAAAAGAACATAGATGCAATGACTCTTGTGGTGGTTTAGGAAATGAACACACTTGCAATGACTCTGGTGGATCAATGTGGTTTAGGAAAGGAACACACATGCAATGACTCTAGTGGATCCATGTGGTTTAGGAAAGGAACACACATGCAATGACTCTGGTTGATCCATGTGGTTTAGGAAAGGAACGTACATGCAATGACTCTAGTGGTGGTTTATGAAAACAACACACATGCAATAAATCTGGTGTGTCGATGCGGATTACGAAAGGAACACACATGTAATGACTCTGGTGGTGGTTTAGGAAAAGAACACACATGTAATGACTCTGTTGGATCAATGTGGTTTAGCAAAGGAACACACATGCAATGACTCTGGTGGATCCATGTGGTTTAGGAAAGGAACACACATGCAATGTCTCTAGTGGTGGTTTAGAATAGAACACACATGCAATGACTATGGTGGATCCATGTGGTTTAGGAAAGGAACACATATGCAACGAATCTTTTGGACCATGTGGTTTATGAAAGGAACACACATGCGATGGCTCTGGTGGATCATTGTGGTTTACGAAAAGAACACACATTCAATGACTCTTGTGGATCCATGTGGTTTAGGAAACGAACACACATCCAATGACTCTAGTGGATCCATGTTGTTTAGGAAAGGAACACATATGCAATGACTCTGGTGGATCCATGTAGTTTAGGAAAGGAACACACATGCGATGGCTCTGGTGGATCATTGTGGTTTACGAAAAGAACACACATTCAATGACTCTTGTGGATCCATGTGGTTTAGGAAAGGAACACACTTGAAATGACTCTAGTGGATCCATGTTGTTTAGGAAAAGAACACACATGGAATGACTCTGGTGGATCAATGTGGTTTAGTAAAGGAACACACATGCAATGACTCTGGTGGATCCATGTGGTTTAGGAAAAGAACACACATGCAATGTCTCTGGTGGTGGTTTAGAATAGAACACACATGGAATGACTCTGGTCGATCATGTGGTTTAGCAAAAGAACATAGATGCAATGACTCTTGTGGTGGTTTAGGAAATGAACACACACATGCAATGACTCTGGTGGTGGTTTAGGAAAAGAACACACATGCAATGACTCTGGTGGGTCAATGTGGTTTAGGAAAGGGACACACATGCAATGACACTAGTGGATCCATGTGGTTTAGGAAAGGAACACACATGCAATGACTCTAATTGATCCATGTGGTTTAGGAAAGGAACGTACATGCAATGACTCTGGTGGTTTATGAAAACAACACACGTGCAATAAATCTGGTGGATCGATGTGGATTACGAAAGGAACACACATGCAATGACTCTACTGGTGGTTTAGGAAAAGATACCCCCATGGAATGACTCTGGTGGATCAATGTTGTTTAGGAAAGGAACACACATGCAATGACTCTGGTGGATCCATGTGGTTTAGGAAAGGAACACACATGCAATGTCTCTGGTGGTGGTTTAGAATAGAACCACATGCAATGACTATGTTGGATCCATGTGGTTTAGGAAAGGAACACACATGAAACGACTCTTGTGGATCCATGTGGTTTACGAAAGGAACACACATGCAATGACTCTGGTGGATCATTGTGGATTACGAAAAGAATACACATTCAATGACTCTTGTGGATCCATGTGGTTTAGGAAACGAACACACATCCAATGACTCTAGTGGATCCATGTTGTTTAGGAAAGGAACACATATGCAATGACTCCGGTGGATCCATGTGGTTTAGGAAAGGAACACATATGCAATGAGTCTGGTGGATCCATGTGGTTTAGGAAAGGAACACACATGCAATGACTCTAGTGGTGGTTTATCAAATGAACAAACATGTAATGACTCTGGTGGATCAATGTGGTTTAGGAAAGGAACACACATGCAATGACTCTAGTGGATCCATGTGGTGTAGGAAAGGAACACACATGCAATGACTCTGGTTGATCCATGTGGTTTAGGAAAGGAACGTACATGCAATGACTCTGGTGGTGGTTTATGAAAACAACACACATGCAATAAATCTGGTGGATCGATGTGGGTTACGAAAGGAACACACATGCAATGACTCTGGTGGTGGTTTAGGAAAAGAACACACATGGAATTACTCTTTTGGATCAATGTGGTTTAGCAAAGGAACACACATGCAATGACTCTGGTGAATCCATGTGGTTTAGGAAAGAAACACACATGCAATGTCTCTGGTGGAGGTTTAGAATAGAACACACATGCAATGACTGTGGTGGATCCATGTGGTTTAGGAAAGGAACACACATGCAAAGAATCTTTTGGACCATGTTGTTTATGAAAGGAACACACATGCAATGGCTCTAGTGCATAATTGTGGTTTACGAAAAGAACACACATTCAATGACTCTTGTGGATCCATGTGGTTTAGGAAAGGAACACACATGAAATGACTCTAGTGGATCCATGTTGTTTAGGAAAAGAACACACATGGAATGACTCTGGTGGATCAATGTGGTTTAGTAAAGGAACACACATACAATGACTCTGGTGGATCCATGTGGTTTAGGAAAAGAACACACATGCAATGTCTCTGGTGGTGGTTTAGAATAGAACACACATGTAATGACTCTGGTCGATCATGTGGTTTAGGAAAAGAACATAGATGCAATGACTCTTGTGGTGGTTTAGGAAATTAACACACACATGCAATGACTCTAGTGGTGGTTTAGGAAAAGAACACACATGCAATGACTCTGGTGGGTCAATGTGGTTTAGGAAAGGGACACACGTGCAATGACTCTAGTGGATCCATGTGGTTTAGGAAAGGAACACAGATGCAATTACTCTAGTTGATCCATGTGGTTTAGGAAAGGAACATACATGCAATGACTCTGGTGGTGGTTTATGAAAACAACACACATGCAATAAATCTGGTGGATCGATGTGGATTAAGAAGGGAACACACATGCAATGACTCTGGTGGTGGTTTAGGAAAAGAACACACATGGAATGACTCTGGTGGATCAATGTGGTTTAGGAAAGGAACACACATGCAATTACTCTGGTGGATCCATGTGGTTTAGGAAAAGAACACACATGCAATGTCTCTGGTGGTGGTTTAGAATAGAACACACATGTAATGTCTCTGGTCGATCTATGTGGTTTAGCAAAAGAACATAGATGCAATGACTCTTGTGGTGGTTTAGGAAATGAATACACATGCAATGACTCTGGTGGATCGATGTGGTTTAGGAAAGGAACACACATGCAATGACTCTAGTGGATCCTTGTGGTTTAGGAAAGGAACACACATGCAATGACTCTGGTTGATCCATGTGGTTTAGGAAAAGGAACGTACATGCAATGACTCTAGTGGTGGTTTATGAAAACAACACACATGCAATAAATCTGGTGGATCGATGTGGATTACGAAAGGAACACACATGTAATGACTCTTGTTGTGGTTTAGGAAAAGAACACACATGTAATGAATCTGTTGGATTAATGTGGTTTAGCAAAGGAACACACATGCAATGACTCTGGTGGATCCATGTGGTTTAGGAAAGGAACACACATGCAATGTCTCTGGTGGTGGTTTAGAATAGAACCCACATGCAATGACTATGGTGGATCCATGTGGTTTAGGAAAGGAACACATATGCAACGAATCTTTTGGACCATGTGGGTTATGAAAGGAACACACATGCAATGGCTCTGGTGGATCATTGTGGTTCACGAAAAGAACACACATTCAATGACTCTTGTGGATCCATCTGGTTTAGGAAAGGAACACACATGAAATGACTCTAGTGGATCCATGTTGTTTAGGAAAAGAACACACATGGAATGACTCTGGTCGATCAATGTGGTTTAGCAAAGGAACACACATACAATGACTCTGGTGGATCCATGTGGTTTAGGAAAAGAACACACATGCAATGTCTCTGGTGGTGGTTTAGAATAGAACACACATGTAATGACTCTGGTCGATCATGTGGTTTAGGAATAGAACATAGATGCAATGACTCTTGTGGTGGTTTAGGAAATGAATACACATGCAATGACTCTGGTGGATCAATGTGGTTTAGGAAAGGAACACGCATGCAATGACTCTAGTGGATCCTTGTGGTTTAGGAAAGGAACACACATGCAATGACTCTGGTTGATCCATGTGGTTTAGGAAAGGAACGTACATGCAATGACTCTAGTGGTGGTTTATGAAAACAACACACATGCAATAAATCTGGTGGATCGATGTGGATTACGAAAGGAACACACATGTAATGACTCTTGTGGTGGTTTAGGAAAAGAACACACATGTAATGACTCTGTTGGATCAATGTGGTTTAGCAAAGGAACACACATGCAATGACTCTGGTGGATCCATGTGGTTTAGGAAAGGAACACACATGCAATGTCTCTGGTGGTGGTTTATAATAGAACACACATGCAATGACTATGGTGGATCCATGTGGTTTAGGAAAGGAACACATATGCAACGAATATTTTGGACCATGTGGTTTATGAAAGGAACACACATGCAATGGCTCTGGTGGATCATTGTGGTTCACGAAAAGAACACACATTCAATGACTCTTGTGGATCCATCTGGTTTAGGAAAGGAACACACATGAAATGACTCTAGTGGATCCATGTTGTTTAGGAAAAGAACACACATGGAATGACTCTGGTCGATCAATGTGGTTTAGCAAAGGAACACACATACAATGACTCTGGTGGATCCATGTGGTTTAGGAAAAGAACACACATGCAATGTCTCTGGTGGTGGTTTAGAATAGAACACACATGTAATGACTCTGGTCGGTCATGTGGTTTAGGAATAGAACATAGATGCAATGACTCTTGTGGTGGTTTAGGAAATGAACACACACATGCAATGACTCTGGTGGTGGTTTAGGAAAAGAACACACATGGAATGACTCTGGTGGGTCAATGTGGTTTAGGAAAGGGACACACATGCAATGACTCTAGTGGATCCATGTGGTTTAGGAAAGGAACACACATGCAATGACTCTAATTGATCCATGTGGTTTAGGAAAGGAACGTACATGCAATGACTCTGGTGGTTGTTTATGAAAACAACACACATGCAATAAATCTGGTGGATCGATGTGGATTACGAAAGGAACACACATGCAATGACTCTACTGGTGGTTTAGGAAAAGATACCCCCATGGAATGACTCTGGTGGATCAATGTTGTTTAGGAAACGAACACACATGCAATGACTTTGGTGGATCCATGTGGTTTAGGAAAGGAACACACATGTAATGACTCTACTGGTGGTTTAGAATAGAACCACATTGAATGACTATGGTGGATCCATGTGGTTTAGGAAAGGAACACACATGAAACGACTATTGTGGATCCATGTGATTTACGAAAGGAACACACATGCAATGACTCTGGTGGATCATTGTGGTTTACGAAAAGAATACACATTCAATGACTCTTGTGGATCCATGTGGTTTACGAAACGAACACACATCCAATGACTCTAGTGGATCCATGCTGTTTAGGAAAGGAACACATATGCAATGACTCTGGTGGATCCATGTGGTTTAGGAAAGGAACACACATGCAATGACTCTGGTGGATCCATGTGGTTTAGGAAAGGAACACACATGCAATGACTCTGGTGGATCCATGTGGTTTAGGAAAGAAACACACATGCAATGACTCTAGTGGTGGTTTATCAAATGAACACACATGTAATGACTCTGGTGGATCAATGTGGTTTAGGAAAGGAACACACATGCAATGACTCTAGTGGATCCATGTGGTGTAGGAAAGGAACACACATGCAATGACTCTGGTTGATCCATGTGGTTTAGGAAAGGAACATACATGCAATGACTCTGGTGGTGGTTTATGAAAACAACACACATGCAATAAATCTGGTGGATCGATGTGGGTTACGAAAGGAACACACATGCAGTGACTCTGGTAGTGGTTTAGGAAAAGAACACACATGGAATGACTCTTTTGGATCAATGTGGTTTAGCAAAGGAACACACATGCAATGACTCTGGTGGATCCATGTGGTTTAGGAAAGGAACACACATGCAATGTCTCTGGTGGTGGCTTAGAATAGAACACACATGCAATGACTATGGTGGATCCATGTGGTTTAGGAAAGGAACACATATGCAACGAATCTTTTGGACCATGTGGTTTATGAAAGGAACACACATGCAATGCCTCTGGTGGATCATTGTGGTTTACGAAAAGAACACACATTCAATGACTCTTGTGGATCCATGTGGTTTAGGAAAGGAACACACATGAAATGACTCTAGTGGATCCATGTTGTTTAGGAAAAGAATAGACATGGAATGACTCTGGTCGATCAATGTGGTTTAGCAAAGGAACACACACGCAATGTCTCTGGTGGTGGTTTAGAATAGAACACACATGTAATGACTCTGGTCGATCATGTGGTTTAGGCAAAGAACATAGATGCAATGACTCTTGTGGTGGTTTAGGAAATGAACACACATGCAATGACTCTGGTGGTGGTTTAGGAAAAGAACACACATGCAATGACTCTGGTGGCTCAATGTGGTTTAGGAAAGGGACACATATGCAATGACACTTGCGGATCCATGTGGTTTAGGAAAGGAACACACATGCAATGACTCTGGTTGATCCATGTGGATTACGAAAGGAACACACATGCAATGACTCTTGTGGTGGTTTAGGAAAAGAACACACATGGAATGACTCTGGTGGATCAATGTTGTTTAGGAAAGGAACACACATGCAATGACTCTGGTGGATCCATGTGGTTTAGGAAAGGAACACACATGCAATGTCTCTGGTGGTGGTTTAGAATAGAACCACATGCAATGACTATGGTGGATCCATGTGGTTTAGGAAAGGAACACACATGCAACGACTCTTGTGGATCCATGTGGTTTATGAAAGGAACACACATGCAATGACTCTGGTGGTGATTTATCAAAAGCACACACATGTAATGACTCTGGTGGATCCATGTGGTTTACGGAAGGAACACACATGCAATGACCCTGCTGGATTAGTGTGGTTTAGGAAAAGAACACACATGTAAGTCAGGTGGATCCATGTTGTTTAGGAAGGGAACACACATGCAATGACTCTGGTTGTGGTTTAGGAAAATAACACACATGCAATGACTCTGGTGGATCCATGTGGTTTAGGAAAGGAACACACATGCAATGACTCTGGTGGATCCATGTGGTTTAGGAAAGGAATACACATGCAATGACTCTAGTGGTGGTTTATCAAATGAACACACATGTAATGACTCTGGTGGATCAATGTGGTTTACGAAAGGAACACACATGCAATGACTCTGCTGGATTAGTGTGGTTTAGGAAAAGAACACACATGTGACTCGGGTGGATGCATGTTGTTTAGGAAAGGAACACACATGCAATGACTGGTGGTTTAGGAAAATAACACACATGCAATGACTCTGGTGGATCCATGTGGTTTAGGAAAGGAACACACATGCAATGACACTGGTGGATCCATGTGGTTTAGGAAAGGAATACACATACAATGACTCTTGTGGATCCATGTGGTTTATGAAAGAAACACACATGCAATGACTCTGGTGGATCAGTGTGGTTTAGGAAAAGAACACACATTCAATGACTCTTGTGGATCCATGTGGTTTAGGAAAGGAACACACATGCAATGACTCTAGTGGATCCATATGGTTTACGGAAGGAACACACATGCAATGACTCTTGTGGATCCATGTGGTTTAGGAAAGGAACACAAATGCAATGACTCTGGTGGATCCATGTGGTTTACGAAAAGAACACAGATGCAATGACTCTAGTGGTGCTTTCGGAAATGAACACACATGCAATGACTTTGGTAGTGGTTTAGGAAAAGAACACACATGCAATGGCTCTGGTGGATCAATGTGGTTTTGGAAAGGACGACAGATGCAATGACTCTGGTGGTGGTTTAGGAAAGGAACACACATGCTATGACTCTGGTGGATCAATGTGGTATAGGAAAGGAACACACATGCAATTAGTCTGGTGGATCCATATGGTTTAGGAAATGAACACACATGCAATGTCTCTGGTGGTGGTTTAGAATAGAACACATATGCAATGACTCTGGTGGAGCCATGTGGTTTAGAATATAACACAGATGCAATGACTCTGGTGGATCCATGTGGTTTAGGAAAGGAACACACATGCAATGACTCTGGTGCATCCATGTGGTTTTGGAAAGGTTCGCACATGGAATGACTCTGGTGGTGGTTTAGGAAAAGAACACACATGCAATAACTCTGATGGATCGATGTGGATTAGGAAAGGAAGACATGTGCAATTACACTGGTGGTGGTTTAGGAAAATAACACACATGCAATGACTCTGGTGGATCCATGTGGTTTAGGAAAGGAACACACATGCAATGACACTGGTGGATCCATGTGGTTTAGGAAAGGAATACACATACAATGACTCTTGTGGATCCATGTGGTTTATGAAAGAAACACACATGCAATGACTCTGGTGGATCAGTGTGGTTTAGGAAAAGAACACACATTCAATGACTCTTGTGGATCCATGTGGTTTAGGAAAGGAACACACATGCAATGACTCTAGTGGATCCATATGGTTTACGGAAGGAACACACATGCAATGACTCTTGTGGATCCATGTGGTTTAGGAAAGGAACACAAATGCAATGACTCTGGTGGATCCATGTGGTTTACGAAAAGAACACAGATGCAATGACTCTAGTGGTGCTTTCGGAAATGAACACACATGCAATGACTTTGGTAGTGGTTTAGGAAAAGAACACACATGCAATGGCTCTGGTGGATCAATGTGGTTTTGGAAAGGACGACACATGCAATGACTCTGGTGGTGGTTTAGGAAAGGAACACACATGCTATGACTCTGGTGGATCAATGTGGTATAGGAAAGGAACACACATGCAATTAGTCTGGTGGATCCATATGGTTTAGGAAATGAACACACATGCAATGTCTCTGGTGGTGGTTTAGAATAGAACACATATGCAATGACTCTGGTGGAGCCATGTGGTTTAGAATATAACACAGATGCAATGACTCTGGTGGATCCATGTGGTTTAGGAAAGGAACACACATGCAATGACTCTGGTGCATCCATGTGGTTTTGGAAAGGTTCGCACATGGAATGACTCTGGTGGTGGTTTAGGAAAAGAACACACATGCAATAACTCTGATGGATCGATGTGGATTAGGAAAGGAAGACATGTGCAATGACACTGGTGGTGGTTTAGGAAAAGAACACACATGGAATGACTCTGGTGGATCAATGTGGTTTAGGAAAGGAACACAGATGCAATTACTCTGGTGGATCCATGTGGTTTAGGAAAGGAACACACATGCACTGTCTCTGGTGGTGGTTTAGAATAGAACACACATGTAATGACTCTGGTCGATCCATGTGGTTTAGGAAAAGAACATAGATGCAATGACTCTTGTGGTGGTTTAGGAAATGAACACACATGCAATGACTCTGGTGGTGGTTTAGGAAAAGAACACACATGCAATGACTCTGGTGGCTCAATGTGGTTTAGGAAAGGGACACATATGCAATGACACTTGCGTATCCATGTGGTTTAGGAAAGGAACACACATGCAATGACTCTGGTTGATCCATGTGGATTACGAAAGGAACACACATGCAATGACTAGTGGTGGTTTAGGAAAAGAACACACATGGAATGACTCTGGTGGATCAATGTTGTTTAGGAAAGGAACACACATGCAATGACTCTGGTGGATCCATGTGGTTTAGGAAAGGAACACGCATGCAATGTCTCTGGTGGTGGTTTAGAATAGAACCACATGCAATGACTATGGTGGATCCATGTGGTTTAGGAAAGGAACACACATGCAACGACTCTTGTGGATCCATGTGGTTTATGAAAGGAACACACATGCAATGACTCTGGTGGTGATTTATCAAAAGCACACACATGTAATGACTCTGGTGGATCCATGTGGTTTACGGAAGGAACACACATGCAATGACCATGTTGGATTAGTGTGGTTTAGGAAAAGAACACACATGTAAGTCAGGTGGATCCATGTTGTTTAGGAAAGGAACACACATGCAATGACTCTGGTTGTGGTTTAGGAAAATAACACACATGCAATGACTCTGGTGGATCAATGTGGTTTACGAAAGGAACACACATGCAATGACTCTGCTGGATTAGTGTGGTTTAGGAAAAGAACACACATGTGACTCGGGTGGATGCATGTTGTTTAGGAAAGGAACACACATGCAATGACTCGTGGTTTAGGAAAATAACACACATGCAATGACTCTGGTGCATCCATGTGCTTTAGGAAAGGAACACACATGCAATGACACTGGTGGATCCATGTGGTTTAGGAAAGGAATACACATACAATGACTCTTGTGGATCCATGTGGTTTATGAAAGAAACACACATGCAATGACTCTGGTGGATCAGTGTGGTTTAGGAAAAGAACACACATTCAATGACTCTTGTGGATCCATGTGGTTTAGGAAAGGAACACACATGCAATGACTCTAGTGGATCCATATGGTTTACGGAAGGAACACACATGCAATGACTCTTGTGGATCCATGTGGTTTAGGAAAGGAACACAAATGCAATGACTCTGGTGGATCCATGTGGTTTACGAAAAGAACACAGATGCAATGACTCTAGTGGTGCTTTCGGAAATGAACACACATGCAATGACTTTGGTAGTGGTTTAGGAAAAGAACACACATGCAATGGCTCTGGTGGATCAATGTGGTTTTGGAAAGGACGACACATGCAATGACTCTGGTGGTGGTTTAGGAAAGGAACACACATGCTATGACTCTGGTGGATCAATGTGGTATAGGAAAGGAACACACATGCAATTAGTCTGGTGGATCCATATGGTTTAGGAAATGAACACACATGCAATGTCTCTGGTGGTGGTTTAGAATAGAACACATATGCAATGACTCTGGTGGAGCCATGTGGTTTAGAATATAACACAGATGCAATGACTCTGGTGGATCCATGTGGTTTAGGAAAGGAACACACATGCAATGACTCTGGTGCATCCATGTGGTTTTGGAAAGGTTCGCACATGGAATGACTCTGGTGGTGGTTTAGGAAAAGAACACACATGCAATAACTCTGATGGATCGATGTGGATTAGGAAAGGAAGACATGTGCAATGACACTGGTGGTGGTTTAGGAAAAGAACACACATAGAATGACTCTGGTGGATCAATGTGGTTTAGGAAAGGAACACAGATGCAATTACTCTGGTGGATCCATGTGGTTTAGGAAAGGAACACACACGCACTGTCTCTGGTGGTGGTTTAGAATAGAACACACATATAATGACTCTGGTCGATCCATGTGGTTTAGGAAAAGAACATAGATGCAATGACTCTTGTGGTGGTTTAGGAAATGAACACACATGCAATGACTCTGGTGGTGGTTTAGGAAAAGAACACACATGCAATGACTCTGGTGGCTCAATGTGGTTTAGGAAAGGGACACATATGCAATGACACTTGCGTATCCATGTGGTTTAGGAAAGGAACACACATGCAATGACTCTGGTTGATCCATGTGGATTACGAAAGGAACACACATGCAATGACTAGTGGTGGTTTAGGAAAAGAACACACATGGAATGACTCTGGTGGATCAATGTTGTTTAGGAAAGGAACACACATGCAATGACTCTGGTGGATCCATGTGGTTTAGGAAAGGAACACGCATGCAATGTCTCTGGTGGTGGTTTAGAATAGAACCACATGCAATGACTATGGTGGATCCATGTGGTTTAGGAAAGGAACACACATGCAACGACTCTTGTGGATCCATGTGGTTTATGAAAGGAACACACATGCAATGACTCTGGTGGTGATTTATCAAAAGCACACACATGTAATGACTCTGGTGGATCCATGTGGTTTACGGAAGGAACACACATGCAATGACCATGTTGGATTAGTGTGGTTTAGGAAAAGAACACACATGTAAGTCAGGTGGATCCATGTTGTTTAGGAAAGGAACACACATGCAATGACTCTGGTTGTGGTTTAGGAAAATAACACACATGCAATGACTCTGGTGGATCAATGTGGTTTACGAAAGGAACACACATGCAATGACTCTGCTGGATTAGTGTGGTTTAGGAAAAGAACACACATGTGACTCGGGTGGATGCATGTTGTTTAGGAAAGGAACACACATGCAATGACTCGTGGTTTAGGAAAATAACACACATGCAATGACTCTGGTGCATCCATGTGCTTTAGGAAAGGAACACACATGCAATGACACTGGTGGATCCATGTGGTTTAGGAAAGGAATACACATACAATGACTCTTGTGGATCCATGTGGTTTATGAAAGAAACACACATGCAATGACTCTGGTGGATTAGTGTGGTTTAGGAAAAGAACACACATTCAATGACTCTTGTGGATCCATGTGGTTTAGGAAAGGAACACACATGCAATGACTCTAGTGGATCCATATGGTTTACGGAAGGAACACACATGCAATGACTCTTGTGGATCCATGTGGTTTAGGAAAGGAACACAAATGCAATGACTCTGGTGGATCCATGTGGTTTACGAAAAGAACACAGATGCAATGACTCTAGTGGTGCTTTAGGAAATGAACACACATGTAATGACTTTGGTAGTGGTTTAGGAAAAGAACACACATGCAATGGCTCTGGTGGATCAATGTGGTTTAGGAAAGGAAGACACATGCAATGACTCTGGTGGTGGTTTAGGAAAGGAACACACATGCTATGACTCTGGTGGATCAATGTGGTATAGGAAAGGAACACACATGCAATTAGTCTGGTGGATCCATATGGTTTAGGAAATGAACACACATGCAATGACTCTGGTGGTGGTTTAGAATAGAACACATATGCAATGACTCTGGTGGATTCATGTGGTTTAGAATATAACACATATGCAATGACTCTGGTGGATCCATGTGGTTTAGGAAAGGAACACACATGCAATGACTCTGGTGCATTCAGTGTGGTTTTGGAAAGGTTCGCACATGCAATGACTTTGGTGGTGGTTTAGGAAAAGAACACACATGCAATAACTCTGATGGATCGATGTGGATTAGGAAAGGAAGACATGTGCAATGACACTGGTGGTGGTTTAGGAAAAGAACACACATGGAATGACTCTGGTTGATCAATGTGGTTTAGGAAAGGAACACAGATGCAATTACTCTGTTGGATCCATGTGGTTTAGGAAAGGAACACACACGCACTGTCTCTGGTGGTGGTTTAGAATAGAACACACATATAATTAGTCTGGTGGATCCATGTGGTTTAGGAAAAGAACATAGATGCAATGACTCTTGTGGTGGTTTAGGAAATGAACACACATGCAATGACTCTGGTGGTGGTTTAGGAAAAGAACACACATGCAATGACTCTGGTGGCTCAATGTGGTTTAGGAAAGGGACACATATGCAATGACACTTGCGTATCCATGTGGTTTAGGAAAGGAACACACATGCAATGACTCTGGTTGATCCATGTGGATTACGAAAGGAACACACATGCAATGACTCTAGTGGTGGTTTAGGAAAAGAACACACATGGAATGACTCTGGTGGATCAATGTTGTTTAGGAAAGGAACACACATGCAATGACTCTGGTGGATCCATGTGGTTTAGGAAAGGAACACGCATGCAATGTCTCTGGTGGTGGTTTAGAATAGAACCACATGCAATGACTATGGTGCATCCATGTGGTTTAGGAAAGGAACACACATGCAACGACTCTTGTGGATCCATGTGGTTTATGAAAGGAACACACATGCAATGACTCTGGTGGTGATTTATCAAAAGCACACACATGTAATGACTCTGGTGGATCCATGTGGTTTACGGAAGGAACACACATGCAATGACCATGTTGGATTAGTGTGGTTTAGGAAAAGAACACACATGTAAGTCAGGTGGATCCATGTTGTTTAGGAAAGGAACACACATGCAATGACTCTGGTTGTGGTTTAGGAAAATAACACACATGCAATGACTCTGGTGGATCAATGTGGTTTACGAAAGGAACACACATGCAATGACTCTGCTGGATTAGTGTGGTTTAGGAAAAGAACACACATGTGACTCGGGTGGATGCATGTTGTTTAGGAAAGGAACACACATGCAATGACTCGTGGTTTAGGAAAATAACACACATGCAATGACTCTGGTGGATCCATGTGGTTTAGGAAAGGAACACACATGCAATGACACTGGTGGATCCATGTGGTTTAGGAAAGGAATACACATACAATGACTCTTGTGGATCCATGTGGTTTATGAAAGAAACACACATGCAATGACTCTGGTGGATTAGTGTGGTTTAGGAAAAGAACACACATTCAATGACTCTTGTGGATCCATGTGGTTTAGGAAAGGAACACACATGCAATGACTCTAGTGGATCCATATGGTTTACGGAAGGAACACACATGCAATGACTCTTGTGGATCCATGTGGTTTAGGAAAGGAACACAAATGCAATGACTCTGGTGGATCCATGTGGTTTACGAAAAGAACACAGATGCAATGACTCTAGTGGTGCTTTAGGAAATGAACACACATGTAATGACTTTGGTAGTGGTTTAGGAAAAGAACACACATGCAATGGCTCTGGTGGATCAATGTGGTTTAGGAAAGGAAGACACATGCAATGACTCTGGTGGTGGTTTAGGAAAGGAACACACATGCTATGACTCTGGTGGATCAATGTGGTATAGGAAAGGAACACACATGCAATTAGTCTGGTGGATCCATATGGTTTAGGAAATGAACACACATGCAATGACTCTGGTGGTGGTTTAGAATAGAACACATATGCAATGACTCTGGTGGATTCATGTGGTTTAGAATATAACACATATGCAATGACTCTGGTGGATCCATGTGGTTTAGGAAAGGAACACACATGCAATGACTCTGCTGGCATCATGTGGTTTTGGAAAGGTTCGCACATGCAATGACTTTGGTGGTGGTTTAGGAAAAGAACACACATGCAATAACTCTGATGGATCGATGTGGATTAGGAAAGGAAGACATGTGCAATGACACTGGTGGTGGTTTAGGAAAAGAACACACATGGAATGACTCTCGTTGATCAATGTGGTTTAGGAAAGGAACACAGATGCAATTACTCTGTTGGATCCATGTGGTTTAGGAAAGGAACACACACGCACTGTCTCTGGTGGTGGTTTAGAATAGAACACACATATAATTAGTCTGGTGGATCCATGTGGTTTAGGAAAAGAACATAGATGCAATGACTCTTGTGGTGGTTTAGGAAATGAACACACATGCAATGACTCTGGTGGTGGTTTAGGAAAAGAACACACATGCAATGACTCTGGTGGCTCAATGTGGTTTAGGAAAGGGACAGATATGCAATGACACTTGCGTATCCATGTGGTTTAGGAAAGGAACACACATGCAATGACTCTGGTTGATCCATGTGGATTACGAAAGGAACACACATGCAATGACTCTAGTGGTGGTTTAGGAAAAGAACACACATGGAATGACTCTGGTGGATCAATGTTGTTTAGGAAAGGAACACACATGCAATGACTCTGGTGGATCCATGTGGTTTAGGAAAGGAACACGCATGCAATGTCTCTGGTGGTGGTTTAGAATAGAACCACATGCAATGACTATGGTGCATCCATGTGGTTTAGGAAAGGAACACACATGCAACGACTCTTGTGGATCCATGTGGTTTATGAAAGGAACACACATGCAATGACTCTGGTGGTGATTTATCAAAAGCACACACATGTAATGACTCTGGTGGATCCATGTGGTTTACGGAAGGAACACACATGCAATGACCATGTTGGATTAGTGTGGTTTAGGAAAAGAACACACATGTAAGTCAGGTGGATCCATGTTGTTTAGGAAAGGAACACACATGCAATGACTCTGGTTGTGGTTTAGGAAAATAACACACATGCAATGACTCTGGTGGATCAATGTGGTTTACGAAAGGAACACACATGCAATGACTCTGCTGGATTAGTGTGGTTTAGGAAAAGAACATACATGTGACTCGGGTGGATGCATGTTGTTTAGGAAAGGAACACACATGCAATGACTCGTGGTTTAGGAAAATAACACACATGCAATGACTCTGGTGGATCCATGTGGTTTAGGAAAGGAACACACATGCAATGACACTGGTGGATCCATGTGGTTTAGGAAAGGAATACACATACAATGACTCTTGTGGATCCATGTGGTTTATGAAAGAAACACACATGCAATGACTCTGGTGGATTAGTGTGGTTTAGGAAAAGAACACACATTCAATGACTCTTGTGGATCCATGTGGTTTAGGAAAGGAACACACATGCAATGACTCTAGTGGATCCATATGGTTTACGGAAGGAACACACATGCAATGACTCTTGTGGATCCATGTGGTTTAGGAAAGGAACACAAATGCAATGACTCTGGTGGATCCATGTGGTTTACGAAAAGAACACAGATGCAATGACTCTAGTGGTGCTTTAGGAAATGAACACACATGTAATGACTTTGGTAGTGGTTTAGGAAAAGAACACACATGCAATGGCTCTGGTGGATCAATGTGGTTTAGGAAAGGAAGACACATGCAATGACTCTGGTGGTGGTTTAGGAAAGGAACACACATGCTATGACTCTGGTGGATCAATGTGGTATAGGAAAGGAACACACATGCAATTAGTCTGGTGGATCCATATGGTTTAGGAAATGAACACACATGCAATGACTCTGGTGGTGGTTTAGAATAGAACACATATGCAATGACTCTGGTGGATTCATGTGGTTTAGAATATAACACATATGCAATGACTTTGGTGGATCCATGTGGTTTAGGAAAGGAACACACATGCAATGACTCTGGTGCATCCATGTGGTTTTGGAAAGGTTCGCACATGCAATGACTTTGGTGGTGGTTTAGGAAAAGAACACACATGCAATAACTCTGATGGATCGATGTGGATTAGGAAAGGAAGACATGTGCAATGACACTGGTGGTGGTTTAGGAAAAGAACACACATGGAATGACTCTCGGTTGATCAATGTGGTTTAGGAAAGGAACACAGATGCAATTACTCTGTTGGATCCATGTGGTTTAGGAAAGGAACACACACGCACTGTCTCTGGTGGTGGTTTAGAATAGAACACACATATAATTAGTCTGGTGGATCCATGTGGTTTAGGAAAAGAACATAGATGCAATGACTCTTGTGGTGGTTTAGGAAATGAACACACATGCAATGACTCTGGTGGTGGTTTAGGAAAAGAACACACATGCAATGACTCTGGTGGCTCAATGTGGTTTAGGAAAGGGACACATATGCAATGACACTTGCGTATCCATGTGGTTTAGGAAAGGAACACACATGCAATGACTCTGGTTGATCCATGTGGATTACGAAAGGAACACACATGCAATGACTCTAGTGGTGGTTTAGGAAAGAACACACATGGAATGACTCTGGTGGATCAATGTTGTTTAGGAAAGGAACACACATGCAATGACTCTGGTGGATCCATGTGGTTTAGGAAAGGAACACGCATGCAATGTCTCTGGTGGTGGTTTAGAATAGAACCACATGCAATGACTATGGTGGATCCATGTGGTTTAGGAAAGGAACACACATGCAACGACTCTTGTGGATCCATGTGGTTTATGAAAGGAACACACATGCAATGACTCTGGTGGTGATTTATCAAAAGCACACACATGTA